>JADDOH010004139.1:0-33792 GCA_016648135.1 Agrypnia vestita
CCAGTATTGTCCTGCTTTCTTCACGATACTTTTCGCTCTCAAATAGGATATCCTTTTGCAAATGATGTCTGGTTTTTCTCGCAATACGCTCAAGTTGTCCTTTGTTTTGCACCACTGAAATCCCATATTTTTCAAAATTCTCCTCAGTGATGACTCAGAACCGTTGAAACCGACGGCTTCTTAGAACGGGCAATAACCTTGGGATTGTAGGTAATATTTTTTCCTTCAAATGAAAATCATATATACTCCTTCTTATCACACATTCGTCAAAAGTATCTGGAGTGAGTTGACTCAACCGGTTTCTATTCTTTTTTGGCGACGACACAGCGTCATCTTTGCCATTATTCTTTAATGCTGCTATTAAAGATCTTACTGTTCTTGAAGAAACGCCAGTAGCTGCTGAAACTTCATCAGTAAGAGAAAATTTCTCTAAAAAAATATATTTATACATTAATTACTATTAGTGTTAAGGGTATTGAAAAAAACGAAATTTCTAATATCGCATTGTGTTTCTATATCGATGGCTCAGTTCCATACAACGATAAGTCAAAAAATTGAAGTTTTGAGTTGTATTACCCATTATATTCAAAAATCATTCTTTATCAGTTCCATAAAGGTATGATTCTAAAAAAATATTGGTTTTCTATTTATAGACAGATGTTTTCATATGGAATTAAAAAAATTAAACAATCTCTCAGTTCCATAAAAATACAATTATCGCTATCAATTTCGCTGTATGGAAATATATTTTAGTGAATTATGGTGCTTCATAAACAAACAACTCACGTCAGTTCATTAAATATCACTAGTTTCCATTCGTTGCACTCACGCAATGGATTGGTGGTTTTGGTAAATCGAAATAACTTCCCATCTTTTGTCGTAATATTTGGATAGTGCAAGTGGTGCTTCTGGCAACCTTCGTAAAACGCGGCTGTACCATTCGTCATTAGGCCCCGATATGCTAATAGGACAGGCATGATATATGGTATCGTCATCGATACCCAAGTATCCCAGTATCAGCATTCCAATCAATACGCGACAGTACGTCTGGCCTTAAGGGGTATCTGCCAAAAAGCTTTTGAAAGATTTATGGATGATATAAATTTCGCGCCATTTAAATGTTGAAGGATCAACTGAATTTTTGGCAAAGGGTATGCATCGCGAACAGTGACGGCATTCAAGAGTCTGCTGTCAAAACCAAACTTGTAGGATTATACGTGTTCTTAGGGATTGCCCCTCAAAGTTATCGTAATCTTAGACTCACACAAGTATTACAAGGCCATGTTTTACCACCAGCGATCACGTTCAAAAAAAGATCTACCTACCACCTCGAATAGGTGCGGGCGACCTTCGTGGCAGCATGACGGCGTTCGTTCGAAAAATGGCCATTGCCACACGCGGTCCGCCGCTATGTTCAGACATTAGCAGCCAGTATGCCCTTTGCACAAAATTTGGTATCCCACAAAACAATGTTGCCAGCGTAGAAATGAGCTGTTAATTATTCATGTATTTAACCACAAGGTTGGTTTTATAAGTGACCGTGACTATAAGGTGGAGGAAAAAGAAATGTTACAATATATAAAGTAAGAGAACAATGACCAATTTTTGTTTTGGCCGCTGTAATTATATAGCCATAGGGTGACGGTTTCTTTATCACGATTTCTATAAAAAATGTGTAATATGCAGATTGCAGATATAATGTCATCAGCTTTTCTTCCAGCTATGATGTGGCTTGACATTTTCGTTTGACAGTTTATTTACAGGAACAAAAGATTTGTTAAAAGTGACGATTCTTTGAGTGAAAACAACATTTTTGTAGGTGTCAATGCGACGAAGTATTATAACCTTTTATAAATCTGCAGAAAAGCATACCTACAGATTTGGGATCAGTATTAGCATTTTTACAAATATGTTCCCTTGATTTATTAGTGTTATTTTCGTGTATTTTCCATGACCATGACAGATAATGCAGTTTGGACTTAATTTCGTGTGCAATATGTTGCGCAATGAGAAAATCTCGCATACTTCGCACTCTTTGTTGCCAAGTTTTGTAAAACATATATTTTGTTCTTTTGAAACATGTCAATTAGCGAAGGGAAAAACTTCATTTCAGAATGAAGACTTCAACACGCACACATTCACCAATTTGAACACTACAATGTGTTCGCTTCATTTGTAGTCCTAGTCCGCGAGCGGCGAATGCTCTTTAGTACAGAGCGGAACCTTCGCTCGCGAGCGGAGAGCTCGCGAGCGCTCTGAGCTCCGATCTCCGATACACCGGATCAGTCGTCCTTGACGTGTCGCCGCGAGCACTGGTTGTGGCGGGCGCGACGCGCGAACACGAATGAATGCATATTTTACTCTAGTTTTTGATGTCGTGTTTATATCACGTGACTCATATAGAATTGCGTGCCATATACACTAGATAATGATAATTATAATGTGCGTTTGATAATATTACGGAAAGAAATATTGTAGCCTTCCGAGTTTTAAAAAACCGTGTCCTAGGTATCACCATATATAAAATACTTTTAAAGTTATATACACCGTAACTGCCGTTTAAAAAATTAGCTTATACAAATGAACAATCATATTCAAATGCTTCGCAAATAGTGTTCAATAACAACAAGGAAATTTTAAAATAACGAAAAATTACGCATAAGCTGCCGTATTGATTCAAAACTTTGACATAAGCAATGTCATGCAAAAGCCGTGGTTGAAAAAGAGATGATCCTTATTTACAATATAATATATTATAACGTGCACGTTATAATAGTTTAATATATTACAACGTGTATATGTATATACACATATAATATAGGTATTTATATAGCTAAAATCTTTAATGCGTGCGGTGATGTATAAAACAGCTGGAAACAAAAATAAACACACAAGAGTTTTAAAAACAATGTTTTAACATAGAATGCTAAAATAAACACACAAGGTGCAATGAATTAAAAATGTCTATAAACAAATTTAATGTTTATGTAAAAAGTCTCGTATACACTGATAAAAATAGATTTAAAATGTTTTTAAACCGCATCCAAAAAATATGTTTTTAAACTTACTAAAACACTCGTCGTATGTTATTAAAATGTTTCACTAATTTAAAGATGTTAATTAAATACGGATAACTAAAATAACAAAAACAACTTACGAAATACTGTACGCAATACCAAAAAACCGAACAATTTTGTGATGTATATTTTCAATACGTATCTGTCACACAACACGAAACGCGAAGGTACATATATGAACTAATCTAATCACCTAATCAGTAATCAATAAATACATCAACTAATTACTCAATATAGTGCGAGTACAAAAAGGTACCTTTGTTGAACCTTTGTAATAGGCTAATACAATGTACTGAATGTACCCATTGACCCATTCACTTAAATTTAATGGTCGCGTTCATATTTGTATGTGCGGTGGCGCTCCTATACTCACTGTGCTGAAAATTCAAAATGTGCTATTCAATTCATACTACATTGTGCGTTTTGTGCGATGTGCGTTTTGTGCGTTTTGTGCGATGTGCGTTTCGTGCGAGCTCGCACATGTGTAATGTGTACTATGTGTAGTGTGTGCAAAGACTGCAAAGGAGCGCGAGCGCCAGCCGTCGCACGTACAAATATGAACGCGACCATATGGGTCCGCTCTGTACTGCGTAGAGTGCGTAGGACTACAAATGAAGTAAATGTGCGATTAAAAACGTGTGTAGTGTACGCTTCAGTACAATGTAGTATTACATTGTAGTACTTAGTACAGAGCGGACCCATCGCTAATGTCAATAGAAATTGTATGAACACAAAAAAATTGTGTACTTCTTTAAGTCATTATACATGTCACATACCGTTATGTCACTGGGAAGATATCTTCTCAAAGGGGAGTGTTCCTATAGTGGCTACTGCATGGCCTAAAACAACATCTCTCTCTTTTTTATTAAATGCGACATATTTGCCTCTGCCGTCGCTATGAATTTTCAAGGTAGACAAATCATCTGTCTTTAATGTATTTAAGAGTGCCTTTTCATTTTTCGGTTTCGCTTGTTTTTGAAGAACTGTTGTTTCATCTGTTTAGAGTAGTTAAACGATTAGAAGACACTGCAGTCTCTGTATTTGTGCCACAAATATCGTCAGCAACATTTTCTTCGAGGTCCCGTGCAAGGTTATGTAGAATGCATGTATTTTATGTAGTTTTTATTATAAGGCAAGCATGTTCTACATTATTTCAATTTCTTTACCTAAAATACGCCACTTTGCGTACAAAATGCCAAAAGCACATTTAATACACTTCCGTACACGTGTGAGACGTTTATCAAAATATTCTCTTTTTGTGTCCAAATTTCTTGAAGGAATTGGTCGTATTATATTTACTTTTAATGGATATGCTTCGTCAGCTATGAAGACGTGTGGAAAATTCAGTGTCGTCCCCGGTACTACTACGGTACTACGGTGTACTACGGAAATATCTAATTCACCATTCTCTATCAACGTATTAAAAGTTGAATAATGAAAAGTCCCCCCATCGCTTTGTTTACCTTTTCCTCCCACTTCTATGGCAATAAATCTTTTATTTGCATCTGTGTACTAGGTGTACCTAGTAGTATTATCGAAAAATAGTTCTTGTAATTGTAAAATGCAGATCCAGAAGTGACTGGACATTTTATTCTGCAATGCTTGCCATCAATAGAGCCTATGCACATTGGAAACTGCCATAGTCTGTAATAATCACTTGCTATATTTTTGAAGTCCTCTCGGGTTGGATGTGGCATATGTACATTAACTAATTCTACCCATATGGCGGAACAAGTTTTATATACAATGGATGCTATTTGTAGCAATTATAGCCAACCCTATCCCCGTCCCCCATGTCATCAAAAATAAGCAAAGAAAAGACCCCCCCATCCCCCTTTGGTGCTTATGTAATACTTGAATGGCCGTTATAGTCTCTAAAATACTTGCAAAATTGCTTTTAACGTCAACATAATTTTTATATTTATTTTTTGTCCGTCACAGGCGTCAGCCACAGGGTCAGATGACGAATTGAAGTAGGCAATTTCTCCTCAGTGTGCCTAATCAGACAGGATCCGACCTCCTAAGCATCTCTTGGTCTCGGCTTGGCCCTCCAGCCACACGTAGCAAAATCCTGATTGCTCCTTTGCATTATGAATGCCCTTATTATACAGCCACAGCTGTCACTTGTAGAAAACTATATTCGTTGGAATTCTTGGCAAGGGTAATGTTTTCTCCATATCGAATGTGACACATTCATTTTATTTTGACATACATTCAATATTTTCATTTTGCCTTGCTAACATCATGCCGGATTTTAGTTTGTCTCGGGCCTTTTCTGCCATAGCCAGATGTTTATTATGCTTGGACATTAGACCCGCCTTTTTAGTGGCATCCTGTTACAATATGACATCACAAAAATTGCATGTGTCTTTTTTTACGTTTTTGTTTTTAAATTGAAAAAACAATAAAATATTATCTTAAAGGTGCAACACTAACTGAATTCTCCATTTCTTCACTCTGGTAAAGTTCAAACAGCTTTGCTAATGTCATTTCTGGAGGCAAAAATTGAGCCTCTACATTTTCTCTGCAGTAGTGCGACCTAAACACTGGGATTTTTTGAATGAAATAAATGACTGACTGTGTTTTTTCCAACGGAAGAGCATTATGTGCACCTTGCTTTATACCCCTTTGATCATTAAGAGGAGCACGTCCACTTATCTTTGACATTGACGTCTGTACCCTAGAATTAGAAATTTGTAATGTACGGCAAAAGATGCGTCGACAAACAACAGTTGAACTAAATGTATATCTTCTTGTATATTCACGATTTTTTGTTGTTGCCACATAACGCCTCTTCGCAGGCTGTCCGGATACCTTGGCAGTGATGTAAGATGTTTGAGCATCATGCGAAGATAGTGCCCAATATCTATTAAATTCTGAACGTCGGTCATCCACCGAAAGTTTCTCAAAATCTTTATTTTTACATGTGCAGTTAAAATTTATACACTGTTTTGAAAAAATGCTCAAGCCCTTGTGTTGAATGAAATATTTGTTAGTATTTCTATTTTTCTTGTTGTCTTTACGCGTAAGACTATATTTCCTCTTCCTTCTTTTTCGGGGTCTGCCACTGGTACTTGGTTTCCCATCAGAATTCTAGAAAAAAATATATTCCGTTAAAAATAATCAAACTTGATAGTTTAGAACGTATTGATTATATTAAAGAAAATCTTTAATACCTCACACGTTGTTGGCAAACAGCAAGGTGCAGTTATCAGAGATTGTACTAACAAAGAATTTAAAATTACCTCATTATTGTCAGCGGACAAGTGAGTGCTCGCACCGACGCACAGTGAGTAATATTGAGTATCTAGCTCAACTTTATTATTCTTGTATGTTTTTGGGACAATATAATTGATTCTTACATGACCCGCGGGGGTGAGAGAGTGCGTTCCTAGTGAACTATGAATCGGTTCCTGTAAATCTGTTTCCAAAAGCATCTACTTAGCTTGGTGGTGATCGCGGCGGGGTGGTGCTGATGGTGGTGATCCGGAACATGTGCGGGTCCTGCGTAGTAACAAACAATGATCGCTGGCCCTGTTTTTATCCTTGGGGCGCGTTGCTACCTACACCGTCGAATGAGGCAAAATTACGCGCGGAATGACTTTGACTTTGATCTCGTTGCCAGCAGAGTACCGGGTCACAAAGGACCCCTTGCTCTTTCATCATTATGTGAGGTGAGGGATTAATTTGCCTCACTTGCGGGGGTTTATTATTGGGGGGGGATTTTTACTGCGAAGATGGTGCAGGAGGGGGATCCCGGGGGTTGGGGTCCCGTAGGAGGACCATTTTAGGTCTCCTGAACTTCCTTGGGATGGTCTCGTCGTAGCGCGACAGAGTGTTAATGGAGGGGTTTTGGTGGGTTGGGATGCCTGCATAGAATCGTTCGGCGGTTTCTCTAATGAATTCCATTATCGGAGGAATACCTGAGTCGTGGTGTAGCTGTGTGATTTTGATCCAACGCGGCGCATCCAGAGCTAACCGGATGGCCTTGTTTTGCAAAATCTGAAGTTTTTTGGTGTGCATGACTGCGGCGTGGCCCCAGACGGGGGCTGCATATGTGAGGATTGGTCGTATAATGGCTTTGTATAGCAGGAGTTTATTGTCTGTGGCCAGTTTGCTATTCCGGCACATCAGTGGGTAGAGGGCTGAAAGGACGCGATTTGCGGATTCAATCTTATTTTGTATGTGTGTGCGAAATGTGAGTTTTGAATCGAGTGTAACACCCAGGTATTTAATTTCATTTGTCCAAGGGACTTTTTCACCGAACATTCTGATGTTAGGCTTGTGTACGGTGGATTTGGATCTTCGGGAGTAGAGGGTGGAGGCGCTTTTGGAGGGGTTTACCTCCACACGCCAGTCTTTGCACCACTTCTCGAGTGCGGAAGCTTGCTTCTGGACACGGCGTATTGTGAAGATGTGGTTAGGTGACGTGGCTAGAAAAGCGGTATCATCCGCGAATTGGGCTATTGTGACATGGTCGTCGATGGGGGGGGGAATGTCACTTGAATAGAGGTTGTAGAGAAGGGGAGCTGGGAGTGAACCCTGGGGGACTCCTGCACGAAGTGGGCGTCCTGTGGAGAAGTGGCCATCGAGTTTTACTCTGAAGTGGCGATCGCTGAGATAGCTGGCTAGAAGGCTGGATCATGGAGGGGTCGAACCCGAATTGGTCGAGCTTATAGAGAAGGCCGTTGTGCCATACTCTGTCGAAGGCTTTGCTAACATCGACGGACAGGACTGCGGTATATTGACGCCTGAGGAGCCCTTCAGTAATTTGCTAAATCACGCGCAGAAGCTGGTGGACGGTGGAGTGGTTCTCTCTGAACCCGTGTTGGAAGTCTGGGATTATGTTTTTAGTGAAGGTTTGTACTTTTAGACGGTTGAGGATTAGTTTTTCTAGAACTTTGCCTGCACAGGGTAGGAGGCTAATCGGTCGGTGGCTTTGGGGCAGGAGGGGGTCTTTTCCTGGTTTGGATATTAGGATTACATCTGCAAGCTTGAATGCTTCGGGGAAGCATTGGAGGCGGAAGGAAGCATTGCAGATGGCTGTGAGCGCACAGATTGCTTTATCGGGGAGGCTTCTTAGTATTTTGTTGGTAATCGCGTCCGGGCCAGGGGCTTTCCTAATGTTTAGGGAATGGATGATTTTTCAGACTTCGTCTGGTGAAGTGGGGGTTATGGGGGGGCCTGTAGGGGGTTGAGAGGTAAGTGATTCGACGTGAGCGTCGATCCGAGACACCATATCGGGGTCGCTGGCGGGGTTTGGCGTGAATTGCTTTTCTAAGCTATCTGCGAAAACTTCTGCTTTATCTACTGCAGAGTATACTAGGCCGTTTGGGCCTTGAAGGGGGGTGGCGTAGGTTTTGGGTTTGCGCATGGACTTGGTTACTTTCCAGTATGCGCTTGGGTCATCGCATAGGGACGTGACGAAGTTATGCCATCGTTCGTTGCGAAGTGAGCTGAGGGCATTTTTTACTTCGTAGGAGAGCCTGTTTGCCCGGTATTTATCTAACGGGTCGTCGTAGCGTTGCCAGTTCTTGCGGGCTCTGTTTTTTTCCCTAATAAGATCTTTGATCTCTTCGGGTAGGTCGGGTCTTTTGGAGTCGATTGGGACGGTGGTGGTGGCATTTTTAGTTGCTTGCTGGATGGAGGTGGTAAATGCCTCAACAGCTGAGTTTAATGCCTGAGAATCAGGGATGGACGTGGGGATGGTGATTGCGCTTTCGATGCAATTTGGGAGAATTTTCCAGGAGATTTGGTCTTTGGTGGGACTTAGTGGGTTGAGCGGAGTTTGACTATCTGAAATTGATAGTAGAACGGGGTTGTGGTCTGAGGAGAGCTCACTTACTGTTTGAAGAGTATAGGGGGTGGAGATGTCTTTGAAGATGGCTATGTCGATGACATCAGGGCGATGGCCGTTTGCTGGGTATAGCGTGGGAATGTCTGGGGCATCTATGGATATTGGGGCTTTGAGGGAATAATTATAAAGGTGGTTGCCTTTGGTGTTTGCGCGGCGGCTGTGCCGGGCGCCGTGTTTGGCGTTAAGGTCACCTGCAATGATGGTGGGGATATTTTCGTCTAGAAGTTTATCTAAATCCTCAGGGATGAGGCGTTTGTTGGGGGGGCTGTAGGCTGAAATGAATTTTAATGGCCCGGAGTTGATTGTGTTGACGACGAGAGCTGTAGTCTCGATATTTGCGATGGAAGGGGCGTTAGAAAGGCAGTGGTCAAGGGAGTACTTGACCAGAATGGCGGTGCCTCCTCCGTGGTTGCGGGTTCGGTCAGTCCTGTGAACGATGTAGTTTGGGACATAGAGTTTGCGATTGGGTTTTAGCCAGGTCTCATTGATCATAAGGATGTCGAGGTTGTACTTGGCTAGGAAGTCTTCGAGTTCACCTCGGTAATCATGAAGTTTACCGTTAGCGTTCCAAAACGCTGCTTGTATTGATGAAGGGCGGTAGGTGGCTCGTCTAGCCATATCGGGAGAGGAGGTTATTTATGCGAAGAAGCATTTGCGAAGCGTGCTGCATAAATGCTTTCAATTCTGTGGCCGCGTCTACGAGCGTTGAGAAGCCTGCTGGGGGCTGGGGGGGGTGGCGTCGTGGCGCGGGGGGATTGAATAATTTGCGTGGTGGTTGGGTGTTGGTTTGGGGGGGGGGGTGGGATGGTGGGGTTGTCTCCCGTGTTGTGGGAAGGTTACGGTTTGGTGTCTGGACGTTTTGCTACTGAGTTGGGAAGCGTAGCTTGGCACCGGAAATTGCTGGGCCGAATCGGGTTTTTGTGCGTTAATGGACATCAGAGGGGGGGGGTTGCGTGGGGGGGGGGTTTGTTGGCTTTGTGTTACCGCGCTGTAGGAGCGGTGGTTTGACGGCTGGCGAGGGCGCCGGGGATGGGTGGGGCGGGTTTTGGGGCGGGCGGGGCAGTCGCTGTAGTTGGCTGTGTGGGGGCCGTCGCAGAGAGCGCATTTGGGGGGGGTGTCACGGGGCTGTTCGGCTGTGCAGCCCTGCATCGTCCTAAGTTCCACTGTAAGAATCTAGTTTTGGGAGGTTGGGTCCTTTTCGATACTGTAGGAACTTTATGAGTAAATAATGTAGTTTGTTAACTCTCTGGCACATTGTTCTTTGATCAGTCGGATGGGGCACTCCTTGTTAAAACTGTTGTGGTTTGCATCTCTGTTATGCATTTTGCAATTAACGCATGTTGGTTCTTCAATCGTCTTTTTGGTGCATTCTTTATAAATATGCTCACCTGTGCAATGCGCACATGTTATTTTTCGGTCGCAGAACCTTTGCGTATGCCCGTATTGTAGACATTTAGAGCATTGTACTAGCGGGCTCTCATCTTCTACTGGAACTCTTTGATAACCTACGTTAACTTTGCCAGCTCTCGTTAGTTGATCCCAGGTTTTGGGAAGAACCTGACAGACGACATTAGCTAAGAGTCCATTCCTATGCCTCCTCCTATATTTAATTCTTCATCTATAGTAATACCCCTATTTTGATACCGGATTGATTGGTTTAGGTCCTCTTCTGTGACTCCTTTTATAAGGCCCTTAAAAACGACAAGAGGGTTCTTGCGTCGTCCCTCTTCCACTGTCAATTCACTTTGGTTGACAATTTCATTTTTAAGTTTTAAGGTGTCTTCCCTGGTAGCACAATCAATACTATCTTTTGATTGCCGACTTTTCTTAGGCGTGTCACTCCAATACCTTTATTCCTCACGTTTACCGATCGCTTGACGATGCCCTCAATCTCATCACTGTTTTTTGAGGCGTCATTTGAGGATACAACTAATGCATATGTGGTGTCTTTTTTAACTATTGTTATTGCATCATTGCATTGGGAAAAGACTTTTGGAGTCCATTTTCCATGCTTTTTTTGATGTTTTCTATTTAGTTCCAGTTTAACATCTGCTATATCGTCTTTGTCAGCAATCGTTTTTAATTTATCTGAGATAATTTCATCTATTGTGTAATGTGTATCTGGTCCTACATTTGACTGTTTCTGTAATGCCATTTTTATAATAATGCCTTTGAGACAATCAAGCGTTCTCAACACTGTGTCTTTAATCTCCCTTTTCAAGTTACCCACACTATTTATAGGGGGGGGGGGGTGCGTCCTCTTTCCTCGATGGAGGAAACAGAACGGGCTTCCGAGGTGCTTCGATCGCGGCTAGGGCGGTGCTGGGATGTGGCTGTTTGCGAGGGGTTTGTTGATGAGGGGGAGGGGGATTTGTTTGAGATTGTTTGGAGGCTGATTGTGCCGGAGCGGAAGCCGTCCTTTAGAAGAATAACAACGTAGGCCATTTCAGCCTCACTTGATGGACGATCCACCCTGTCTCGGATGAATGTTTCCACGTTTGGTGAATATTTGAGTGCCTGTGGCGCGAGACCACTTGAGGTTGATGGTTGGGGGGAGGGAGAGTTTCGTGGCGTGTCTTCAGACATGGTGGGTGCTTATTTGCGTTGGGCGGGGTGATTTGGTGGGTAAGGGGGGGTAGGGGGCGGGTAGGGGGCGGGTAGTGGTGTTGGGGGTTGGTCTGTGTTAGCACACTAGTACCCAAAAGAGCACGCGCATGGATACGCGCACAGACTCGCAGCCGTATGACTATGCGAGTATTCGAATATCAGTATTCGAACACTTAAAATGCAAATTTGAAAATATAATAGTGTGCGAACACACTAAAACATCCGCAAATCTGCAATTCATGTGCATTCACACAGCAGCGCGGACGCGCGTGGCGCAGCCGTACCGCAATCAGATGCGTAGGAGCAGGCGTTCACTTGACAATAAAATCCTTAAAGAGAGGTTGGCTGTTTTGAACGGGGATACGCGCGGAATGATGATGCAATATTTGAAATGATATAATGTCTCGCCCTATTAAGCAGGTTGTAATAAGGGTTTGCGTCTTTTACTATCATAAGAAAAATACTTATTACAACGTATAAAGTTTACAATCACTCTTGATTGTGATTATCCCATTTTTATTCAAGATTATGCCTCTCTACGAGTGTTGTTGCAGATCAAGTTTCCATTATCTGGCTTTGACAAAATATATATCCAGGTATTCGTTTTTTCTAACTTATGGTAAATATCATAATTGTAGTTAGAGATTCTAATGTTGCATAAAGGTGAAATCCTTTTATATAGTGTATTCAACATTTCTGTCTCAAAACTAGGATGCATAAAAGTTACAAATAAAGTGCTCATTTTCTTGCAAACATTCTTCGTATCATTTAGAATTTTGCACATAGTTAAATCATTAGCAGTTGTGTACAGATTGTTTAATTCATTTATGAACAAGTATATACTTGTTGGTTGTTTAAAAATGTATTCCAAACCACTTTTTACAGGAAAAGGTATGATATGATATAGCTCGAAGGTGTGTTCGCTAACTAACGGATTGTGCAGCATAAAAACTAATTTTCCATTACAATGAAGGACATTAACATCTATTAATGTTAGAATAGTTGGTACGTTTTGCATTTCTAAATCACAAGGATAGGATGTTCCAGTAGGAAGGTGGGGTAGGGATTGTCTCAAAGACTTGATTATCCTTGAAGGAGAGATTATAGCTGGATGAACCGATTTTGTTCTAGAGAGAAGAATGGCATCGATCGATTGAAACTTCCTGTTCTACAATGGAGATGAGTTGAGCCAACGTCACAAAATGTTCTAGAATATCGTTGGACTCTTCAGAAAATTGTTGGTTCATTGACAAATTTTTCATATAAGAATGAAAACGTTCAAGATTTTCGTTGAGAATTTTTTCATTTCTATTTAAGCTAGTTATACTATGATTGAATGCAGAGATTGTAGATTGGACAATTTGGGTATGATCCTTCAACAAACTCAGAGTATCCTTATTATCGGCCATTAATTGTTTAATTGCTTTTTCGTAATACTGGACGTCGTCGTGGTACCAAAAAGGACCTTCGAGCCGCTGCCGATGGAATTTACCCATCCACGTTTTGTGCGTGTCTTACCAACAGGATCAATGTGGCTGACAATTTCAGAAAAAAAGATTAAATTTAGTTTTGAGTTTAGGTACAGTTGTTTTTATAATCAGAGGTAGGTTTATACAATTTTTTATAACCTTTTTGCCTTCACAAAGTTTTCTCGTTTGGTCGTATATAGATTCAATGAACTCAATTTTTCGTTGTATAGGTTCAATATTTACGTAAACAAGTATTTTCTACATTTCGTGATAGAACTTAGCAGTTCCGAGATTTTCAAATAATAGACCGGAGGAGGTGTTTACATTTTTGTTCACGTAATTTGGCTCGGCTGTCACCGAGACGAAGATGGCTGTGAGAGTCCATCTGAAATAAAAGGTTTTAATCGATTACTGTGTATTAAGACGTCTTTTTTTTTTATTCTTATGGTTAAGTTTACGTTGGAATTAATTATTACTACTTGATAGGGACCATTTAATTTGGCGTTAATTTTTTAGATCTATTAATCTTGTGGCTTTCGTTAATTTTTTCATGATACTTAATTTTTGTTGTTTCTTTATGTTTAATTAGATTTTTCCTTGCGATTTTATGGGACATTTGTAGTTTGAGTTTGAGCTCGTCCAAATAATCATTATAGGGTATAATAATCATTATTTAACGGGTTCCTTAGTGATGGAAGTTGGCAGTTCGGGTTTATTACCATACACGAGTTCGTAAGGTGAAAATTTGGTCGAGGAGTGAGGCGTTGTATTATACGAGAACATCGCGTAATGAAACCAGTCATCCCAATCAGTTTGCGTAGGAGAAATATAATTCTTTTTTTTTTTGTATTTCTTGGGCACTTACAATGTAACAATTTCTTTCAGACATTATTAAAGAGTTTAAACTTACAATGTACAATTTTTTACTTATTGAAGAATTTACACTACCGGTTTCGACATGTCCGTGTCATTAACGAGCGTTATTTAAACTAATTTAAAATGTGAAAGTACTGTATTAGGTCTGTGATCGGTGATCAACTTAAATTTCCTTCCGTAAAGGTATTTGGTTTTTTTTTCTTTGTCAGAACGATACTTCTAAATACGATTTAGGTTCTTTTATCGACAAGAGTTGTCGAAATTGGGATAGGACACCTGCGGTGAAGGCGCGTAAACAGATGTTGTCCTTCATCTTAATCATTCCCGGCCTAGACACCGTGTCGCCTTCATGCTCGTATTTAATGGCGTTAACAAATGAATTGTCTAGTATGTAAAGTCGGTAATTGTTTCGTTCGGGAGTTGTCTTAAGGTTTGCGCTTCTAAAATTAATCTGTCTATAGATTGGGTTTCTGAGAAGTAATCTTTGAGAATATCTCTTAGCGAATTCCATGTCGGAGTCACTTTTATTGACACCATCACTTTGGCTCTACCGGTCAGCTGCTTACGAGCGTAAGCCAAAAGAATCTGATATTGCTGGGAAGTTGCGAGTTGAAATGCCGCGTCAGTATTATTAATAAACTCATTTAATTTTAATCGTGAACCGTCATATTTGTCAATCCATTGGAACAATGTTTCGAGTTTGTAAGTGATTTCTGTGCTTGACTTAGAAGAAAAATCGGAAGAATTTTCGGTTTCCATTTTAAATTTTTGGAAGGTTCAAAATCAGAATAAATTTTCAAAGAGTCTCGTGGAACAATAGGTACGGATTTGGAATTGGATCAATTTACACAAAAATAAATAAAGTAACAGATATACAAAATTGAAATTACGTAAACAGTTATAATTGCACTTACAAGTAGGTCTTCTTCATTTTTGATAGTCTTCTGGTGACCGCTAACCGCGATTTTTTGGCTTGTGATCGATGAGGTGGATTGCCGCTGTTGCTGGTTGCTGCTCCCGCCGCTCGACTATCCTCGCTGCAATTAGTGTGCTGACTGCTACCGGGACTTCCGCTCCGAGTTCGCTGTCACTGCTTCACCTGGATACTGGCTTGGCTGGACTTCTTTGGACTTCCGGTTCCTTCAGGATGTCTCCTTATTGAACTTTGGTCTGGGTAGTGAGTTCTTCCTTCAGTTTAAACCACGAGAGTGGACCGTCTTGATACGGATTTTCTTCGGTCTTCAAATAATTTGATTGCAAGTCAAGAGGCCAATCAAAAATCTTGAATGTCGATGAGTCCTTTATATCTTAACGTTATCGAAGTTTATCACACGGACTGCCACCAAATATGTTAAGTGCCAAACAAGGGAAGATCTTGAGTAAATGAAGACACGGTTCATTCGATTAATTCGCGTTTATTTCAAGTAAAATGCAAGTGGACAAAAATAACTTAATTACGGAGACGTATTGAAATCAAGCAGACTTTGAGGTCTTTTCCGTCTAAGTATCGAATACTATCTGGTGTTAGAAGCGTCCCAATATTGCTTATATGGACTCTTAACTACGCGTGTGGCTGGGAAGTTCCAAAGACCTGCCTTCCCAGATAATAAATTAACTTAAAGTGTCCGCTGTAATTTCAATGCGTTTTCGTTCACAAAGGGTAGTTTGGCAAACCATAAAAAATACCCCGATTACATCTTCAATGGGGCTAAGATAAATAGAGAAAGCAGAAAAAAGGCCCGCTCGCAGGCATTCATGTGACGAGTATTGTTATCTCGACTGATTGATAGATACCTTCTCCTTTGCATCGTGGGAGTTCGAAGGACTACGAGGAGTCGGTATACAACATAGCATCTATTTGAGTATTTTCGTATTAGATGTGATTTATGGCATTTAAACGTTTCACTATGTTCTATAATGCTTTGTGCCTGTTGGCGATCTTTTTCAGTTTCTTTTGATCTCCCTAGGTTTTTTTAGGAGTTTCATGGTAGTGGAAAAAATTCTTTCCCAAAATATTCAATCTGCATCGGGAAATACAAGAAACAGACTCAAAACTCTGCACACAGATTTTGTTTTTTTCACCTTTTTTGGGTAAAATAAAACAAGTCATTCTCAGTCGATCTTTTCTTCCAGAAATTTGATCCTTACGCCTGACACGGAAACGACTTAGCAATGTCCACAAATTTTAAAATATAGTTATCTTGTGATATTTTGGTTTTATTCAAATAGGGGAAACCGTATAATTATTGGAAAATATATCTGACATCTTTCGTACGCGGCGCCATTATATTTTATGACTTTAAACAAAGATAAAGCTCTAGATTTATTAATTGTTCATAATAAGTAAAGTATTCAATAATCTTCAAGGTCAAAAACGAACATTGAAATATTTAAAAAATAACGTAAACAAAATTGAATACGGGACGACATAACACCGGGCGGCGCCAGCGCCATAATTTGTGGTATTTATACGTACCAGATTGAAGCGGTGTTCTACGCGGGCACTGATTTTCAACACTTTTTACAATTCACAAAATCTTAAATAAAACTTTTTCAAATCGTGATACACCTTGAAACAACAAGCATTACATTCTAATACTGTTGTATTTTGCTATTACTTTGTGGTTATTCATTATGAGTATAATTAAACTAGTTAACTTAGTTTACACCACTAAAATTTATTTGGTAAAACCAACCGGTTTCGGAAACGACATTCCTTCATCAGGGTATACCCAATACTAATTGAACTTTACAAAAATTATAAACAATCATACTTCAGTGTTAAGTGTCCAAATGGGGGTAAATTGTGGGGGGTGCGAAAGAAACAGGTGATTATCACCTGGTGATTTTCACCTGTTTCTTTCGCACCCCCCACTATTTACCCCCATTTGGACACTTAACACATAAATTGAGTTTGTTTTCTAATTTTATTGTTGATACTGGAAGTGGCATATACGCGACACCGACGACGATGATTTGCTACTTTTTCTGTCGGAGGGATGACAACTGGCGTATGTTTAGCTAGAAATTTTGAAGCTAACCTTAGAGGGTTGTCACTGGATGTTGCAGGACGACTTGTTGGCTTTGGAAGAACAACGTATTATTCTAGTACTTGTCTATTTAATGATAAATGGAAGTCAGCCAGGCTTATATTTTTTTCTGTAATTTAATTTAACAGTATGTGGGCATTTAATAAATAGAGGTCCACAATGTGGAAGGCAACTTTTTTATACCATTTGACTAATTTCCGCATGCAGCTTAAGGTGCTTAACATTATGTCAGTTTTGTCAACCAATCCCATGAACCGACTGTAGTCGAGCACACACTTTGGGTTTTTCAATTGGTTGACCTGTTAATCTGTCGGTCTTGTCTGTTGGTGCTTTGGAGTCATCGTGTAAAGTTGTTAACATCAGCACTTCACGCCTGTCGTGCCATTTTATAACCATCAATGGTCCTGAGTGTTGCGATTTTAGCTCTCCTTCAACTTGTTAAATTTCGGCATATTCTTAAGATTTTTGCGAACAGTTCCACTTGCGTTTGTTTTCTGGTCGTGTGAATATTTAAAAAGATTAGGACTGCTGTACCAGTTGTCACACCATAAAGTATGCCCTTTCCCTATGTAATCAGCCAAAAGAGTTGTAACGACAGCACCCGAGACCTCGATTCTCGTCATTTATTTCAGTTTCTTTACCGACATTAATTATGAAATCTTCTAGTGTATATCCAGTCTCGACATCGCACAAAACAAGCATCTTTATACCGAATCGGTGACGCTTTGGCGGTTTAAATTGCTTAAACATTAATCTGCCTATAAATACGACGATACTCTCATCAATACATAAATTTTTGTTAGACATCATAGTATTTTTAAAAATATTTTGGGTGTGCTCGACCAGTAGATGAATTTTACATTGTCACTCGGTGTTTGAACATCACTATCGGAGAAGTGTAGCATTTGGGAAAGTAGCTCATAACGGTCTCTTGGCATTGTATTCCCAAATATAGGACTCTGAATTAAAACATCTGTCGACTTCTTTCTTCAATAGTCAATGTCGAATTCTTCAATAGTCAAATGACGATTTCGTGTCATCAGCATAGATAGTGAAAAGAACACATACATTTCTGCGATAGTGGTATAAACCCATTTTGGATTCTTGATGTATGTTGGAGTTCTTTCGTGCGTATGTTGTATCGATAGAATTTATTCGTTTCATGAAAAATAAATTCCATTAATTTATGGTTTAAAAAAATGCTCAAAAAAATCTATTATCGGTGAATTATCTGTCAACATTGTCTCAGGAATGATGCCTGATGCGAATTCATCGAATTCATAGACTACAGGAAGAGGCCTGGTGACCAAGTAGATTGAACATTTGTATTGTTTTCATTATTTGGCTCGGTTTCTGAATCCGTGTTGTCCACTACATCAGCTGGTTCACAATCGTTATCACTTATTTCAAAATCTGAATCTATTCTTGCAGCTGCCTCTATTATTTTTTCTTCGGTAAGCCCGCATAATAAGGGTATTTGTTTCTATTAAAAACTTATAATTCCTTAATACTTCAACAGATTTTAATAATAAAACGAAACACAAATTTAAGAATTATCGATCGAAACAACTGAACCCGTCATTTCGAAAAGGACACCATTCTACTAATTAAAACTTTTCAGGATCTCAAATTGAAACATCAATATGGATTTATTTTGAATATTAGTTTCGTTTTTTATTTTTAATGATAGTTCAAGACATTTTAAGCAAATATGCGTACTCGGTGACTTGAATCCAATATTATAATTTTTATTAATAATATCTCTAAAATAACATTGGTCGTACCTTGAGTCCAATATTGCTTTGAAAATCTTGATACATGCGCCACATTTTTTAAATATTCAATTCAGATGCCATGTATTTGCGTGTTGACAATGCAGTCCTACAGTAATGCGACTCTATGCATTCAAATGATTCAACAATACCCGTTACTGCTGATTTTTTTCCCATGTATCGATGTGAAAGTCTATCACCACCACGTTTGTCTTGAGAAAGTTTTCCGGACACCAAAAAAGTTTTTGCAATGTTTCGCAGTTTGTGCACTCCAATGCTTAAACTTTTGACACACCTGTAGGTACTAGTAAAAATGGCGGTGTCGATTTTCTTATGTATGTTTTCGGTACTTTCCTTTGGTTTAATTTTGAACGACATCGTCGAGGAACTTTAACCTTTAAACATTTTAAAATAAATGCATCTTGGTATTTCTTTTCGTGTTTGAAGTAGAAAGAAGAATGAAATTTTATAATGTCTCGCGGTTCTATTTCATTGCACATCAATATTTTGTCATTTTTATGATCCCATTTCACCGCATCAAGATTGGGTAAAGTCTTTGGTGCATGTCTAAAAATAAAAAATAAACACATCAAATAATCTGATTTGAATAACTATACATACAGCACACACGTGTGTCAGAGATAGGTCATAAATATAAGAGAGTAACGCCATAAAAGTGCAAAAGTGAATCACGGCAATAACTGTTAGTGAACCCGCGATGGTAGCAACAAGAAGCTTCCATGGAGTGGGGGGGGGGGCATATGTAGTGTAAGTTAATGATGATGTTGATTGTGTATGTTACCCGGTTACAACTACTATTTTGTAATTCTTCATATGATAATTTATTAATAATTGCAATAAAATAAATGTACAGTGAAACCTCTATCTATCGTTTTTAAGGGGCCTATTGAAATTAAACGATGAATGCGGGAAAACAATGAATGCGGGATTAAGAGGACAAAACACAAAGAGATACGATCCAGTAAAGATACCATCCTCCCAATCTGCATAACCATTGGTAGATTTAAATTATAAGAAGAAAATATGTTTTAGATGTAAATAAATTTATTTATTTAAAAAAATACAAAGCTAAATAGAACCAAATTTTTTTTAAAGTTTATTGCATTGTAAACACATAATCTTTCATCGACATTTGTTTTTTTACTGTTTTATTTCCGCAAGTCAACAGTATATTTTCGGCTTTGCAAATGATATTCTTTTCGGCATCAGTTATTGAGTGTGTGTAGTAGAAAGTTTTCAATCTTTCAAAGAGTGTGCATGCTTCTGAAAATGAAGGTACAGGCAGCGGCTCCTCTTCATCAATATCAACCTCTTTTGTTGCCTCCGTCAATCTTGCGTCACATAAGCTTTCGATAGTTTCTATCCCACACGTTGGAATATTGTCGTCGAAAGTAACAAAATTGTTAAAATTTGTCTGCGTATCCAATCTAAGCCAATCATCTTCAGAAACCTCAACGTGTTCTAGTTGTTCATCTAAAGATTCTGACACTCTATTGTAACCGCATTTGTTGAAACAGTTTACAACTGTTATCTGTTTGACCTGACGCCAAGCAGTCAATGTGAAATGCAACGCTTGTAGAATGTCAATCTTTAAAGTTGCCTTATTTACTGAAGTACCCGAATCCATCAAACACACAGCCTTACGCACAAGTTGTTTCCGATAAAATCCTTTGAAACATTTGATAATTCCCATATCTAATGGTTGCAAAACGCTCGTACAGTTTGCAGGATAAAAAATAACTTTTACATTCTTCAAAAATGTCGCCTCAGTTGGGTGCGCTGCACAGTTGTCTACGAACAATAAAATTTTTCGTTGCTTTACGCGCATTTCCGCATCAAGGTCCCTTAAAAACAAATTAAAAATGTTTGTGGTCATCCATGCCTTTTTGTTCGCGTAATATTTTACTGGTAAAGTTTTTGCATTTTTAAAACACCTAGGCTTTAACGATTTGCCAATAACGAGTGGCTCGCGCATGTCACTTCCATCACTGTTAACGCAAAATAACACAGAGATCCTTTCTTTTGACCCCTTACCACCGTGGCAGGACTCGCCCTTTATCGTGAGTGTGCCGTCGGGCAGACAATTATAAAAGAGTCCTGTTTCATCAGCGTTATAAATATTCCGAGGCTCGTAGTTTTCCAACAGTTTTGGAAGCTCATTTATCCATAGCGAAGTTCTTTCCAGATCTACGGATGCGGACTCTCCTGCGAGCTTCTTGTACACAAGACCGTGGCGATCTTTAAAACGACTTATCCACCCGTTTGATGCTGCAAAATCGTTAATGCCGAGTCTCACCGCAATTTGTTTGGCCTTTTCTCAAACAATGCTCCCATCAATCGGAATGTTAACGGCACGAGATTGTTGGTACCAAGAGAAAAGAATTTTCTCCAGTTCGCTAAACTTTGATTCTTTACTGGTTTTTCTAGTTTTCGAAGATTTTCCGCACTTTTGAATTTGCTCCCGAATTTCGTTTTTTTTCAAGAAAATAGAATTTAACGTGGATGCCGCGATTCCTAAACGCTTGGCTATATCGACGCGTTTTTCAGCGGGGTTTTTTCCCACCTCTTCGATAATTTTCAATCTTTCTTGAAGAGTACGTACTTTTTTCATCGAACGGCTCATTTCGAAGATAGTTTAAAAGCTCACTGCACTAAAAAATCAAAAGGATAACTGCACACACTCCACTAAGTTCGGGTATCTAGCGACAACTGACGACAACTAGCGAATGATGGCGGCGACAAACTGCCATTCTTTCTCTCAAAAGTTTCGCGCTTCGTAACGAGTGCCGTCTGGCGGCGTAAAACACAAACAAAATATATCAAATAAGCGACGTAATTCGAACGATGAATGCGGTAAAATGGTGGACATAGAAACGATCGATGCGATCTATTTTTGTATGAAATGAATTCGGACTAGAAGAAATAAACGATACATCCGGGAAAACGATTATTCGAGGAACGATAGATAGAGGTTTCACTGTATAATAAATCCGGTCCTTAAAGTGTCAACAAAGTATTTAAAAAGTGTGTTGAAAACCGAATTTGTAAAGTGATTATTCTTACCTATTTCGCTTTTGAATGATACGTTTCCATTGATCCTTATTTGCTTGACGTTTTCGTACATTGCTTTTTGGCACGGGAGAGATGTTAATTTCCATTTTTATGTAGATATTCCAAGTAATTACAATATGCACACTCAGCGACGGACGAAGGTTTCCATACTTAAATGTTGTGGCGTTCTGTCTTCCGATTGGTTCAAATGAGTAGAGGCGCTTTTGCTACCCACTTTGTGGTAAAGTGGCGTTATTTTTAAGGACAATTTTGAAGTGCATAGAAGCATTTTATTATTGGGCTAATTTAGATGGACTTCATAAGGAACTGAAAGAGATTAAAATAAAACACAAATTACTTTGTTTTCACCACTATATTAGATTAAAAAATCTACATGTTTCGAGAACAATGTTCTCTTCATCAGGATTATTGTGTACTAATCTTAAAAGTTGAAACAAGCAAATATGTTACGGTGAAGGGGTGGTTGAGGGGGTAGGTGAGGGGAGGGGGGGTTCGAGGTGTTAATTATTATGGGTCATTTGGAATGTTAAGTGGAAAAATATTCAAAATAGGATTATGCAAAAATTTCGTCTGTGAATCACGACCTCTCTATCTAGTTCACTTCACCATTCCGGCTTCACGATTGCTGAAGCCGGTATGTCACTCTCTATAGACTTCAGTTCGCCCGTCAGCTGTCCGATAGCTGACGGCAGCTATTTATTTCACTCTCGATCACTGATCACTGTGATAACTGTTTACTCGTCCGTGATAACTGCTTACTGCTCTATGATAATTGCTTACTCTTCTTGTGATAACAGCTTACTGCTTTTGTGACAACTGTTTACTGGTTTTGTTTCGCACGGCGTCCGGGCTT
Organism: Agrypnia vestita; assembly: GCA_016648135.1. NCBI lineage: Eukaryota > Metazoa > Arthropoda > Insecta > Trichoptera > Phryganeidae > Agrypnia > Agrypnia vestita. Next base: position 22,655 of record JADDOH010004139.1, read on the forward strand.
TTATCGTCGGCCGTCAGGGCTGATCTCTGCCGGTCCCCTTGGCCCGACCTACCTTCTCGGGGTTGGTCAATCGACGTCACCTCGGCGTCCAGTAGGGTAGCCATTGGTTGGCGACAACTCCTTACCTGACCCCGCCTCCACGCCTGAGTCATTCTATGATGGACCCAACACGATACGCATCTCGTAGGCTTAAATATTTAATTGTCTATTTTAGCCACACTGTTCGTAGAAGATGCACTTTCTTCCACACTATTTCATTCATTTCAGAATTATTCTTATATAAGATCGACATGTTATTTACCTTAAATGGATTATTTATATGAAAATAAAAGACTTATAACCAGCGCTTATAATCTACTTAAATACAAATAAACTTACAATGCGAACACTTAATTAATTAATAATCATAACAATATAAAACTAATTAAAATATAATTATAACTAGAACTTATGCCTAGGGACTCTTTAAATCATATTATATATATACTCTCTTTAAATCATATTATATACTATCACATAAAAGTATATTTACAAACATTTAAAATTATTTACAATTAGCCAAAAAAAAAAACGCGTATTTGCGTTTTCCTGTTTCGCAACATGCTATTTATTTATTATTATAAAAGATATTATTAAAAAAATGTTTAATTTATTAAATCACTCCACTGAATTAAAATTGATTTTTAAGGGTCATTATTCATGATAGGCAGCGCTTTATTAGAACGTGAAATATTATGAACTTTTATTTTATGTTAACATTTCAAATTCTTAGTCTAAGAGCAATACGTGAGTCTGTAATGCCAGGTGCGGGGATCGAGTCCTCGACCTTTGGATATGCACGCAAGTATACACCCAATCAGGCAACCTAATAATAATAACTGGAAGATATTAAATATAATATTCATAATAATACAAAAAATCTACTTTCACAACGACCGGTAATATCGACAAAATTACCGGTTATATCGACAATAACTATTATCAGTCTGACAATCGTTCTGTCTTACCCGACGGGATAATTTGATCTACGGTGTTGGCAAGAAAATTACCAATTACAGTTAAAATAATTAAATATTTTTCATTAAGTTATAAACCATGTTTTGTAATAATTCAATTCCGTAAAATAAAATATAACTGACGTTAAGCAAGTGTAAAAAAAACGACTAATAGGCTTCATATCTGCAAGCAATTATTTGCTTCCATTTATTTATTTTTATTTTTTTTCTTCCCTAAACAATTTTATGTGGAAATGGAGGCAGGCACGGTACGACAAATTTTTTATATTTAAATTAAATATAGATAAACAAAATTCGATAAACTATATTATCACCGTATTTGTATGCCGTTTTATGATGTATGTATATGTAATATTATACTAACACGATATTATATTATACTATATAATGAATAAATTAACTTCCTAATTATTTATCCATTACGCCCTTTAATTTTATTCGTTATTAATCATTCATTCATAAAATTTATTCCCACAGAACCGCTACTAATAACATTTTCGACAACCCGGATTCTAATCAGTTACACTCGCTTGTGATCGCGCCACTTATGCAGGAGTACATATTTAAAAAATAACTATTATTTGATTAATTAAAAAAAGAAACCTTATTTTACGACCTAATTTTTTTCGCGTTGATTAATTTTCGAATTAATTACAATACGCAATAATTTTTTTTTTTTTACATTCCCTGCCGTTCTTCCTCGTGACTATTTTTTTTTTTTTTTAATTAACTCTCTCAGGGTATGGGTTCGTTGGAAATCACTTTTCCAACGCGCGTTAGGCACATGATACACGCATGCAGAACGCACGAGCCACACGTTGACGTGCCATAAATGATATCACTATTGATATCAATTTTGCTCTGAAGACGAGTGCCCTACACTTATGGACACCGTCTATTATTCGGTACAATCGTGGCTCCACGATTTACCGGTATCGTACATAAATTAGTCACAGAGGAAGGAATGGCAGGGGGTATAAATTAGGCGCGGTAATTCAATATTCACACAGTTTGAAAGTCAGTTGAAAGTCAGTTGATTTTGATTCGAGAAATTGATCTTTTCTAATTTGGTCGATCAGTTGCGTTCCTACCACGTCCGCCACGTCGTCCTCCACGGCCTCGCTGAGGCGCCTAAGACGGGCGTTCGTTTTCGGTCGCAGGTAAATTGGGAGCTGCGGGCGCTCCATTATTGCTTTGAGTTCTCATAATTATAATGAGTTAGCTTGTTGGTTTTACCGGAATCCAGGTAAAATTGCTTTAAATTGGTTTAATACAAAACAAAGTCAAAGTATCAGAAAATCCAGTTAATATTATAGATGACAGAGAGGAAACACAAAAAAATATATATACATCCGTATTCTGAAAATAACAATGTCTGGATCTTTAAGACCTTTATCCCAACACTTAATAGACGATAATAAAAATTAAAAATGTCCAGAGCGGATTTTGTAATTCTACGGCTCAAATACACTGTATTAAAAGATGATATAAGAAAGATTGTTTCTTACAAACGTATTAATTTCTTCATCCATAGCGTCCAGATGAAATATCATGGCTAAACTTGTCATGACCGCGTTCGGCGTTACCGCGTATTCAAATCTTCCCATCGTTTTTCCAATATAAAAAGAGGGACAGTCATTACATTTTAGTTTATAAACACCTGAGTGAGTCAATTCGTGATCTTTATCTTTAACATTTCTCAAAAAGTTACCAATATTATTTGTTGTATAGAAAGCTGGTTTTATAGAGGGAGGGAGATTTTTCGAGCATTCAATTGAAAAATTGTCAATATATAAGATTCTACGCCATTGTTTAATGATATTAAAATATAAAACTATTACTGCGAACACGTCGTTTCAGTTGTTGAAAGATCGGTTGCTCAGTCGTGTGTTTGAGATGTTCTCTCTACTCTACCTCCTCCAGAATGTTATCTCTTGATAGTGACGATGAATTCATGTCAGCAAGCGGAAAATGGTGGCTACTTGCTAGTGTGCCTAATCGGCAGCATAGTACACACCCAGTGAATTCAATGAGGCAAAAGCTGGGTGATTATCATCATCTTTTTCCACAATTGAAAAACGATCCGGAGAAATTCTTTTCCTTTACAAGAATGACAATTGAGACATTTCATTATATTCTTAATAAAGTAGAATTCCAAATTGAACTTTTCAAAAATTATCACAACTACCATACTCCGATCTAGCAGAGGAAAGATTGGTGCTGACAATAAGGTTAAAAGGCTGAAATAAAAATACGCAAATACACACTTTATTATAAAACTTTATTTAAAAAATAATACAAAACAATAATTATTAAAAAAAAATTACACAATCCTACATCTCATGAAACTCGGCCAGTGTGATTTGGGAAGGTTCGGTACTATATTGAGGGGTAGTTGCTGGAGATGTGTTGAATATACACTGAGGGCGTGCATTGGAAATAGTTGCGCGATCTGGTGGGAAAGCTAGTTCAAAAAGTAACTGTTGAACTTGAATTCTTAAAGTAAATTTGTTCCTTTGCGACAATGTTTTTACGGTGGGAAGAAGAGAGTTAAAGAAACCAACATCTTCGTCAATCAAATCTTGATTTAACTTATGCTTCTTCATCGCTAGCTTCCCTTTCTCAAGTTCAATCAACTGTGCTCCAATTTTGGCTTGAATGGTTAGCCGTTTTTTGTAACCTGTTTTAGTAACCTCAGAGGAAATAGAGGCATGAGATGACAATGATAGTGGTATGTGACGATCTTCTGTAGTTTCTGCTCGAGATAAATTTTCACGAGGTGTCGGTGGAAGAGAATGGGGACTTCCTATATCTTCCACGAAAGATGAAGAGAGGTCAATGACACTGTGACTAGTGTCAATGTCAGAGTTTACACTGGTTTCTGAATAGCTTTGATTAGTAGCAGCCGTGTTTTTTGAAGAATCGACAGTCAAATTTCCAGACAATTGTCTGGGCGTGAATTGAGGTATCTTTCGGCATGTGCGTGCGTATCTATTAGCATGTGTTTGTTTTACATGGAGGTGACATCGAGGTAGCAAGCTAAACCGCGACCGCGAGGTATCGCAGTGAACCATATTCGGCATGTTCGTACCCTTAGGGTACGTACGCATTAGGCGGCCAGAATTTTACAAGATTTGGCGTCTGAAAATTTTCAGTCGATTCTATGGGTTGCTTTCAAATGGACTTTGAAGAGTTAGCTGTGCTTGTTTATTTAGTTATGCGGAAGTTATATTCTTCTTTTTTCAAGTTTTCGCCGCCAAAAATATTTCTAATATCTATCCATAGTTGCCGCTTACTATCTCTATTTGAATATTCACTAGACGACATATCCCAAATGCCTTTTCTGACTTCTATTTATGTTTTGAATCTTTCGGTATCGAAATGGTCGGAGGAAGACATCGCGCGTCCATATGCACGGTACTGGTCATCGCGGCCAATGTGGGTGCACTGTCGTTTGTGTATGTAAATGAGTGATCTCGAAGACAGCGGCTGACCGCTGGCCTCCCGTGTGTCGCGCCTGTTCTCACTGGCTGCTTGTCGTTAAGTGTGTGCGGTTTTTGGCTGGCCGTGGTGCGGCAGGCCGCACTTGGATTTTAACGTAAAACCGCTCCGGTTGTCTTGGGACAGCGGCGGGTCGCACCGGTTGAATTTTTCTTGTAATAAATGGATTCGTATGACTGAGTTCGAGCAGTGCTTGTAGTTGAATTTCGGCCGAGACATCAGTTACATTAATGGAATCTTGCGAAGGGTAGCACTCTGTTTTCGCTTTCTTGACAAGATGGTAAGCTTGATAAATATTTGAATTTATACCCCTTAACTGTTGTCTCAGTGTATTATACTGGTGTGTACTTAATTTGGCATTGACCTTGTCCTTGTATGATGGCAAACCAGAGTACCGGGTCACTAATGGACCCCTTGCTCTTCCATCTGATGTAATAGTGAAGGGGTTTCTTTACTTCACTTTAGAAAGAGGTGATAGGGAAAAGATAGAAAAAAGGGGGGGGGGGGGTTACTGATGTCATGGCTCAGGGTTGCTGCTGTGGTGACGCAGGGGGGGGGCACGGGGGGGGGGAGCCCCCAGGAGGACCATCTTGGGTCTCCTAATTCTTGCTGAAGTATTCTCGTCGTAGAGCGACAGAGTGTTGATTGTTGGGTTAGGGTGGGAGGAGATGCCTGCATAAAAACGCTTGGCCATGTCTCGGATGAAGTCTTGTATAGGCGGGATGCCTGAATCGTGGTGCAGTTGAGTGATCCTTATCCAACGCGGCGCATTCAGGGCTAGTCGAATGGCCTTGTTTTGGAGGATCTGTAGTCTGTTTGTGTGTGTGCGTGCAGCGTGACCCCAGGTGGGGGCTGCATATGTCATGATAGGCCGTATTATGGCCTTGTAAAGTAGGAGCTTGTTATCTGTTAATCTGTGGCCAGTGCGCTACGCCGGCTCATAAGTGGGTAAATGGCGTGAAGTGCTCGTGTCGCAGCTTCAGTGATATTTTGTATGTGGGTGCGGAAGGTGAGCCTGGAGTCGAGGGTGACTCCAAGATATTTGATTTGGTTTTTCCAAGGGATTTTTTGGCACATTTTGGTATGTATTTTTGATTTTATTTTTAACTTACGGCTAACTCTGCTATCATAAAGAATTGTTTTTTTATAATAATTGCGTTTTTCATTGTTTTACTGTATTTTCTCGCTATATTCTATCGATGGTTGGCGGTCACGTTGCACTGCAATCCTGCAATTTGGACAATGAGCTGAATTCCGATGTCACGCATTTTTTTAGTTAATAAGATTTTCCTATTACCTTTCTTTTTGTTACCTTCTGTCAATCCTTATATAATGAATTGTTACATATCATTCTTCTCATTGCAGAAAACGTTGTCTATTATTGAGCTTTTATTCGTTTAATAGTTATTATTAGTTCTCTTGACAAATTCATGCATCAAAGTACCTATTTGCTAGTAATGTGCTCAATCAGGAAGACTTTTAACATATGAATACGTCAAAATAGAAATATCTCAAATTTGGTTGGTTTTGAAAGGGTGGCTTATTTTAATGATGGGATCAGATCGTAAATTGGGTTGGGATCGGATAAACGTGTATTTTTTTCTCCTTAAATAGTGATGCGAACACGGAATACGTATCGTATCAATATTCTTACTTTTTTCAAACTATGCTAAACGCTTGGGTTTTGAAAATAGCACTGATTTATTGTCCTTGGTGTCCTGGAATGTAGTTCCAACCATATACAACTGACTCTCTAGGCGAGAGTTCTAACCACTATATTATATGTAAACCTCTATAGTGTCAAAACATCAAGAAGCCATAAATAAAAAAATACAAATGAATAAATATTATTATAAAAACATCACTTCAGCCGGTATGATTCTGAGTTATTCATACATACGCTGGCCACATAATAATGTGGAGCAACTTGACGATGAGTGTTTTGAATGACGAATAAATCTTCCTAGAACCACCCACGGAATTATATTATTTTTATTACTCGTGGTGGTAGTTCATTAACTATCTTTTATCCCACGGTCACTTCCTTATTGTTCAGCCTGAGCACTGACTGACCTTTGCCGAACAGGTGAAATACAAATTGAATCGAAATTACTTTCATCGTGACTTGGCAAAAAAAGTTTAATAATCAGCTTTTCAAATTACCACTATTGATAAATAAAATCGCACAAAAAATGTATTAAAGCTTTCTTACTTTTGTTTTTTATAATTTTACTTTAATAATTACTTGGACTCACATGTTATAAATCCTTTTTATAAACTGTTCCATATTTAACATATGCAGTTCTTCACACTAAATTATGTTTTTTTTTCTGTATTGCATTTGTTATTCTTTTATACTCTCTGTATTTACTCTCTTCACATAAACTTGTCTACTGTACATGAGTCATCGACTTTTATAGAGGAGTAACAAATGTATCTTTTGATAATCTATACGTTAATTTATCACTTTATACCTTTTCAAATTATAAATTAATACAAATTTTTCATATACCAGAAATAATATATTTTTTCACACAAAATATATAGTGATTTCAAAATTGTGTACAAATATTACCTTATACACAATTTATTCCCGCAAGGAAAAACGTAGTAAAAATGTTAACAAAAATCACTTTTTTATATAATTCAAATATTCATATCTTTTTTGCACCGTCACTATGTTTTTTTTTTTTATGTACTTGTACATGTATGAAAGAATAATATGTAGGTACATTGTATATACATGCAAATATTACAAAAGCACTTAACCATTTGGAAGTAGGAGCAAAAATGTTTTTTTTTGTTGATACCCTGACTTCTAAACGCAGTGTTATCAGTTAATAGTAAAGCTGATCTGCAATGTCTGTTGACTAGGATATTCAATGTAAGCATGAAGAGTGAAATTCTGATGAATATTATCAAATCGAAAGTTTTACTAATTAGGCAAATAATGCATATTTGGAGTAAGTAAATAAATATCTTTATTACAAAAAATACAGCTGTGAAATGTGTTATACATTTGAATTAATTCTTTTGAAATATAATGCGTTCAATATAATATAATATTATTTGACGCATCATTAAAACAAAATTTAAGTTTTGATAAAATAAATACGCATGTTTTTAAAATATTTTTTCGTACTAATGAGTCAACAGAGTAGTTTTACAGAAATACAGATGCATTTCATTTATAATAATATAAAAAATTATGACTTTGTTATAAAAAATAATTGAAAATTATTTAAGTATCGCTATTTTAAAAAAAATCCAGTAAATTATAAACATCAGTATTCCTACAATTTTTAAACTAAGCTATACCCGTACGATGTGAAAATAGGAATGTTTGTTGATTTCCTGGTACGAGATTCGTCCCCCCGATCTTTGATCTTACGATATGTATATGTAAAAACCAACATAAAATGGATATGTAGAAACTAACATAAAAATTATCTATATGATGCACTTCTTTGAAATCAACTACTGTGAGAATTCAACCTGATAATATGATTGAGTATTTTGTGAGGCTAATATTCGATTTATTTTATTTTAAGTATATCCGAACTTTTCAAATGTGCTAATGCACTTTCCGTGTCTTTGAATATTTATTTATTAATTATTATAAATTGTTTCATCGGTAAGTAATAGAAACATAACCATAAAATGAAATGTAAGCACGCGAGATGAATCTCTTCATCAAACTAATTCATCTGAACTCGTGCAATAAAGTTATTTAAAATGTATATGGGATAATGCAGCATTTCGTTATAGTCTTTGCTACCTGCTTAATGGAGGCTTTATAATGCTATTCAGATGCACTATCACGGTTTTATTATCGCGGATAAGATAAAGAAAGGGGCCTACACACGACTCGTTCGCTTCTAATCTTGTGAATACAATATCTGGTCGTTTATGATATTATTATGTTGATCTGAACCACGAATATCCGTGCGCGCTTCGGATAACGCTTAAACTCTTTACATAATGTTATTTATAACTCTTCGCACTACTTTAAATTACTAAACAAGATAACATGTATAAAGATTAAAAAACATTTATATTTTATACATAATATACGCTTTCAACATTTTTTTCATCATCATATTATAGCAGTAGCTGTATCTTACCCCTATATCTCGCATATCTGCTAATCTACATTATATTCTACATCCTTCTTACGACGGAACAACTTTTGAAGCAGAATTTGTATCCAATTGTGATTCGCACGGTGTAGGTAACATAAAAATATGTGGAATCCCCACGTATTTATGAATCCCTGGTTTTGTATAATCCCAAAAGTTTGTTTAATATTTTAAATTAATTTCTAAGTAAGACTGAAAATTAAATAATGAATTACTCACTGCTTTGCTTTGGATATATTATTTATTAAATATATGTCAAAGTTCTAATTTTCCTTTTTTTATTATTTTTATAATTTTTTATTAGGTTTGCGTTCAACGAGCTTCTGACGTTCTGCTTCTGACTGGAAGTTCTTGGAACAGAATAAAGATAAAAAGATAGTTCAATAATGTATGCTAATAATTGTATTAATCTTTGTTAGTTTTTAAGTATTTCCTCTATTTAATCATCATAAATCCTTTTTTACTCACTCAAAACATAATATATGCATCATTACGAAAGGAAACATATAGTAATGGAGTTGTGTTCTACTGTCAACTAGTTATTTATAAACATTGATGTAATTTACCATCTCGGCTGGTGACAGTGTAAATAATAGCTTTAATCAGTGCCTCTTGAGTAATGTTAAAGTTTCATTTGTATTCTAACGTCACTGAATTAGCGCTTCGGCAGTGAAGAAATTATACGGAACGCCTATAGCCGGACTATAATGTCTTCATTATTGGTATGACCAAGATATTATTCGACACAAGGTGGCCAGAAAATTTAATACGCTCACTTGTAAAATTGAAAATGTTAAAATTTTGTTTAAATTGATTGTTTTAACCCATAAACATTTTTAACACTTGAAAGAAAACTCTTGCATTATATTATGTATAAACTATAAGAGCCTATAATTTATAATAATAATAAGAAATTATAATAATAATAAATGAAAAAATATAAAAAATAATAATATAGAGAATAAAAAATAAAAAAAATTTAATTAAAAATATTTTATTTTTAAATAATTAATAAAAATATACATTGTTTTCACCACTTATTCATTGATTTGACCACTTATTGATATTACAGATTATTAAATATCAACATGTTTCAGGGCCAGTGGTCAAATTTATTTATATTGCGATACCTACCGTAAGTAGCAAATGAATGGCATATAATTTATTTTTCTAATACTCTTTGCGGTTACGAATAATTATTTTTTAATATTGCTTTATCTTCTTATTGTTTTTTATGTAAACTTATAGGTATATTAGGTACCTATAATTAAAAATATTTTATAAACCTCTTATTAAAAATATTGTTTTGCAGTTCTCTTTTGATCAAAATAATGCAACAAACAATTATTTTTTTTAATTTTATAGCACAGGTATTTATTCAATAAATTTCAAAAATCGTAAATCAATAACGGCAAGCAATGAATGAAGTCACACGAATAAATCACATAAAAAAGCCCCTGGAAAATAAACCTCAATCATGAAACCCTGAAACCGTGATAAATGGATGAGATGGTCCATTCTTTATTGTTTCCAAGAAACTTAGATGGCATTTCAGATAATTCAGCCTCAAATCTGTACAAGCGAAAAACGTTTCGAAAGTCATATTCGTCGCTTGTTACAGCGATCATTTTTGCTTTGTAATATTGGTAAAATCTTTTTTTTAAATGACTTGACTTGGTTGCGTAGTTGATCCATTTCCGCTCAGGATCATTACAATTTCTCTTCACGAAGGCCGGTTTTATGAAGACATTAACCACCCACAAAGGTATCGAAGAGGAGGTGATTCCCTTGCCGAGCCCCAGGGGTGCATGTATGACGGACGCGTGTTTTCTGCGTTCGTGACGGTAAACCTTAAAAAATTCGATTCGAAATACTTGATCGGTTTGACTCCCGGATCATAATATATTTTTTCTAAAGGAATATGACATTTTACAAAAAAATCTTAATATGCATTTGATGACGCGAAACTGATGATTTTTTGGTTACTTTCTACGTTCAATGATAATAAATTAGGAAAGTAAGTTATGAAAATAAAGATTTATACATGTAGGTACTCGCCTCTATACAACAAACCTGTAGTTATTTGACATTTTTCTTAATAAGGGGCATAAAAAACTAATCCATAAAAACCAAGTTTTTACAATACTCCCTTTCGCTTTAAATCAGGTTTCGTGTTTATACACGCGTCGGTCTAATTACTCATATAGAATGATTCCAATTTGAAAAAACCATTAAAATTTCTAAAAATCCAAAATTATATTATAATTATTAAATCTTTTAAAACGAAAATTTGTTAAATCATTTTTATCGTCACCACGAGTCTGCCTGCAAATTTTCAGCTCGATTTGATCACGGAAAAGGGGCTAAAAATCAAACCAAAGTTTTTTCGTGAGACAAACAAGCAAGCAGACGCTACGAGTTAAAAGAAAGGGAGTAAAAACAAAAGCAAAAATAGTCCATAGTGTGTCCGAGATAACTAAAA
>JADDOH010004140.1:0-100666 GCA_016648135.1 Agrypnia vestita
AAGTGAAACTACGATGCACTGGAATGGATATAATCGGCGCAGATGGGTAAGTCATGTCATCCTCTTTCCGTTTTGAGATTATAACGATATATAAAGGTGGCGCACGATTAAGAAGAATGGTCTCGGGTTCGATACCCCAGACAGAGACGGAAGAAGCGCCGACAGTGAAAGCTAACCCCTGTACCGTAAACTTTAAATATTATTTTATCCACAGGTGTTTGTTTGCATGTTGGATCCGTACTGACCATAATAGGGGCGAATTAATTCGCCAAATAACCTTTCTCTGCATGTGTGTGAACTTCCAGGGATCGCGCGGCCCGTGTGCTCGACGCCGAATTTAATTATTCATCTCTATTTATTTATTTAATTGATGATTCATTAAATATTTAGGTATTTATTTGTCTATTCATATGCCGCGTCCCAGTTATATATAGTCAGGCGGCGTTTCGATAGCATCATCATCATCACCATCACCAGCAGTGTCCCAGTTATATATTGTCAGGAGACGTTTCAATAGTACCATCATCATCATCTTCATTAGCGGTGTTCCAGTCATATATAGTCAGGAAGCGTTCCGATAGTATCATCACCATCATTAGCAGTGTCCCAGTTGTATATCGTCAGGAGACGTTTCAATAGTATCGTCATCATCATCTTCATTAGCGGTGTTCCAGTCACATATCGTCAGGAGGTGTTTCAATAGTATTATCATCATCATCTTCATTAGCGGTGTTCCAGTCATATATAGTCAGGAGGCGTCCCGATAGTATCATCACCATCATTAGCAGTGTCCCAGTTGTATATAGTCAGGAGACGTTTCAATAGTATCATCATCATCATCTTCATTAGCGGTGTTCCAGTCAAATATAGTCAGGAGGCGTTCCGATAGTATCATCACCATCATTAGCAGTGTCCCAGTTGTATATCGTCAGGAGACGTTTCAATAGTATCATCATCATCATCTTCATTAGCGGTGTTCCAGTCACATATAGTCAGGAGGCGTTCTGATAGTATCATCATCATCACTAGCGGTGTTCCAGATATATATCGTCGGGAGGCGTTGCGATAGTATCATCATCATCATCGTCATCACTAGCGGTGGTTCAGCTTTATATCGTCAGGAGGCGTTTCGATAGTATCATCAACATCATCATCATCATCAGCAGTGTCCCAGTTATATATTGTCAGGAGACGTTTCAATAGCATCATCATCATCACCATCATTAGCAGTGTCCCAGTTGTATATAGTCAGGAGGCGTTTCGATAGTATCATCATCAACATCATCATTAGCGGTGTCCCAGTTATATATCGTCAGGAGACGTTTCGGTAGTATCATCAACATCATCATCATAGCAGTGTCCCAGTTGTATATCGTCAGGAGGTGTTTCAATAGTATCATCATCATCATCATCATTAGCAGTGTCCCAGTTATATATAGTCAGGGGGCGTTTCGATAGCATCATCATCATCATCATCATCATTAGCGGTGTTTCAGCTATATATCGTCAGGAGTCGTTTCGATAGTATCATCACCATCATTAACGGTGTTTCGGCTATTTATAGTCAGGAGACGTTACGATAGTATCATCATCATCATCATCATCACTAGCGGTGGTTCAGCTATATATCGTCAGGAGGCGTTTCGATAGCATCATCAATGTCATCATTAGCGGTGTCCCAGTTGTATATCGTCAGGAAACGTTACGATAGTATCATCATCATCATCATCATCATTAGCGGCGGTTCAGCTAAATGTCATCAGGTGACGTTTCGATAGTGACATCATCATCTTCATCAGTGATGGCAGGGTTCCAGTTACACATCAGTCGGAGATAATTAGGCAGATCCCATCATCATCGATGGCAGGATTCTAGCTGTACACCAATTGGAGAAAATACACCGACATCCCTGGCCAGGGGCTAGGCATATCCCTACTGTCCAGATCCACCTTTCCATCTACTAATACGAGGGGTCATGGCCTCGTGAAACCACATGGCAACCAACCATTACAAGTATTTATTTATGTATTGTATATGTAAGTATATGTATGTATATTATATTTTATTAGTATGTATCTATTCGTACGTAGTGTATGAGGGGGCTCTTCACGGGTGGCACAACACCCGTGCGGATGTCTTCCCTCGTCTGGAATGGATTGAACGTATTGATGCATATCAGATTATAATAAGTACTACCTGGGAGGGTGGTTGCAGTCACTGTAGTGTCGCGAATGGCCAATGGGCTGCAGTTGCTCACAGGCGAGGGTTGGGGAGCCTAGGAAACTCCCCTTCCCCACTCGCATATTTTTGACTTGACAGGTGGCCCGGGACCATCTTTACAGTAGCTTCAGTATATATACCGTAGTTTAACTTAGTTTAACCTGGAGGAGTTGGAATTCGGGGGGCAAACTGGCTCTGAGCCCGGACGCCAGACACTGACGCGAGGGATGGTGCGGTACTTTGCACAGAAGAGGCCCAACATGAAAAGGCGCATCCAGGCTCAGGTCAACGTATCCGGAACTCGTGTCGGGAGAAGGAAGATGGGATCAGTCACCGATGAGCCTTTGGGTACGGAGGGGCCGAATTTAAAGCAACCACATTTTCCGCGTACACATACATTTACACATACCTTCTACAAACCCCTTATCCATTAGAACCCAACGTACCACTAGAATGAGACATAGGGCCAGATACAGGTAACGGAACTTAGGCCGGCTAGTAAATAAACGTAACAATGTAATAGATATAAAGATAATGCAGAGTAAATATAAAAGATCGTAAGGAATAAGCACAGCGAGATAACGGCGAGAGATAAAGTTATTAATCAGCGAGGGCGTCGAAGACGGAATCATCCACAGGAACGGCTACGAAGGACTCGAGGGCTTTCAGGGGATCTATGTACTCTATATGTGCATGCGCATGTGATAACGGCACGTCACTAACCTTTCCAGTGGATGGCGGTCGATCCCATACAGGTAGGACAATGGGGGATCGAGCGGAGAGGGCGTGGGAGCAGAGGATCGCGCACTCTGGAAGCGCAGCTACACCAGATGCAGTGGTTTCAGTCCGTAGGAATGATAGGTAAATAATATAGGGCCACGGAACATAGTATGTTTAGCAATTGCACCGTAGGGCTTAATTGACGTGCTAGGTAGTTTTGTTTGCGTTTTCCATGAACATTCACGAACTTCATACCCCAGTATTTAATTTAAGAAAAGCTTGCGTTAGGGTTACCACTAAACCAATTCATCCCCTATAGTTCGAAACAAAAAATTACACAACGTGAACTGGGGAGGTCTTGAATAAAGCGAGGGTGTTTGGAAATACTACGTTAAAAGCCGTAGAGCCTTCACCCGACGTAGATAGATAGCTTGTTTGCCTCTAACAAGGCGTAAACTCAGTTAGGAGTAGGATCGAGCTGAAAGGCGAAGAAGAGGAGCCATCACAGTCCCATGGCCCGAGTCAGACATTTGTATGATTTCCAATTTATATAAACCTTTAAAATTTCGAAAAATCCAAAATTATACTATAATTAAATATAAAATAGTGGAAAAAAACAAAGTTCAGTGTTTTATTTCATAATTTGTTAGTAATGGATTTCCACCTCCGCGAGGTCGGAGTGGCCAATCGGAGGGACAATTCGGGCAGTTTCGTCTCTGTGAGACATCTATAATACAAATTAATTGATTAATAATGTCTCTGTGACATGAAATCCAGTACTATTCTGAAAGATTTGAACAAACTCAAAATATTATGAATAATTAATTAATCAGTAATTTATAAATCGCTAACTTCAGCATTTTCATTCATTTCTCAGTGACAATACTATTTAAAATTTTTGTTGGAAAAAAATGTACATCTGTTAAAATAAAACATCATGCAAAAATTAATTATTGCATAATAATCCGTTGTGCAATAATTTTTTTTTGTTTTTTATGAATATTTCTCTCGTGCTTACTCTAATCACTTAAAAAATATACAAAAAGATGTCTGAAAATTTGGATTCTTGAATACAATAGGTAGGATTGATATTGACTAACGATTCGCGTCCGTTTTCCAGATTTTTTGCTGTCACGCCTCCGTTGGAACAAAAGAAAATCTTTTCGTTAGAAGTATAAAATAAGAGAATCGAAAAAAAGAAATGACAAAAGCGCAACGCAGTCCTTAACCTTAAACGCTTCGGTCTGAACTCTAAGGGTTGAGAGAAAAATATTACTCGATAATTTAAATAAAATTTTAAAAGTTTCATATTATTTTTTGCAAGATTTCCAAATATTCTTCTTTGTATAGTTTTCTAGGATATTCTGCCGTGTATATGTAACCTTTTATCAGGGTTAATGTACCCTGCAACGGGATCCAAAACGTTAGCCAGAGAATTAACATATACACGGCAGAATATCCCAGAAGTTATACACGGAAGATTTTCCGAATGAAGACTCCTCGGGAGAAACAATGAACGTCACTTTTTTTGTGAAACTGATCTATAATGCCATCTGTTGACTTTTGAGGGTATTATTTTGTACAATAAATCAGAATTGGGTAAAAATTTCGTGGTCCGCTGTAATAGTTCAATTTATATCTGTTTATCCATCGCAAGAAACAGGAATATCCGCCCACTGAACGTCAAAATGCGTCGTTGTTAATTTGACAGTACATTCATTTAATATATATACATGCATAAGTTATGTTTATGCACAAACATAATTTTTTACCGAGAATATCACATTTATATCAAGTCGTAAATCTATCGTCATCCTTATATGTATTACTTGTCATTAGTGTTTGAACAGAATTGTTTCTTAAAATCGTGCAGAAATGCAAAAACCTTAATTAGTTTTTAAAATTATACAGTATTTCTTTCTAATACTTTTAATATAAATACAAGTTGAATGTAAAATATTTAGATTGATGATGCCCTCATAAGGCGAAACGCGTCTTAGAAAATTAAAAAGGTAGAACTAAAAAACAATTATTTTTATTTACATATTTATGATTATGGAGTTCTACAAACTTACCTCCGAAACAATAAATTTATAAAAAAACTGTTTTTCTCAAAATAAACATTTCTTGACATTCATTGTTTTTCCCGAGGAGTCTTCAAATAATGTTTGGTAATGATAAAAAGCAATAAATATAGAATGGTTGCCTAGTTTCATTAATGCAATAGGATTTGACGTGGTCGATATGAATATGTATCAATGAGGCAAAGTGATCCCTTGAAACATGATTTTGGACTGGATTGCGGGGAGGGATTATTGCTGTAATTGCTTTTATACTACTAAAAAAATATTTGCATATAGCACATAAAAATTACATCAATCAGAAAATAGAAGTGTTGAGTTTCATCTATTTTTTAATAAATGATTATTAATTTATAAACATACACGTGTATATCATAATAGAAAATATAACAGGTTGATTAGACTTTTTCTAATAGAATATCAAAAATGGTGAAACATTTTTTTTCTTCTTCTTCTACCCCTTATCCTATTGGGTCGGGGTCCCCGCACCAAATAGGAGGTTCCAACTCTTCCTATCTTGGGCTGTGCTCTCCACGTCAGCCCAATTTAATTGCAACTTCGCTTCGCAGCAGTCCTCCAACTGTTTCCGCCAGCTCCTCCTAGGACGGCCCCTTGGTCTTCTGCCTACTGGTCCTGCCTGGAATACCCGCTTTGGCAGTCTATCTGCCGGCATCCGCAAGATATGACCCAGCCACCGTAGCTGTGATTTCTCGATTAATGTCAATAAGGGTTCCACTTCGAGACTTTCTCTAATTTGCGTGTTTCTGATTCTGTCCCTTCTGGTACCCAACAAAGTTGAAACCAAGCAATGGAAATAGAGATAGTAAAAAAAAAAACAAAATACATTCACACTAATGCACATCTGAAAGGCTTGTCGAAAACAATCTTTTTTTCAATTGATTCATATTTAAATATAGATTGTGTTATTTGTGTGTACCTTATATTTTATTAATTATATATTATTAATTACACCTGCACGTAAATAAATGCATAAATGTCAAAATATCAAAGTTGTAAAGCATGTAATAGTAAACAAAGTATTATTAATAATCAATAAAATTTAACTAGGTACTAGCCCAAGTCTAAAAAAATTTCCAGTAATTGTTTGTAATTAAGAACTTCAGCAATAATATTTAAAAACAATTTTTCAAAAAAATTAGATAAACATAAAACAAAAGACATTATTCATTTTGATGTTTTGACATTTATAAAACACCCTGACGATGGAAAGTTTTTTCCGAAACATGTAGGTGTAATTAATAAAATATAAATAAATACATCCGAATAAAACAATCAATATTGAATTATTTTAGTATTTACATCAGAATATTTTATTTATATAAATCCGCCACTGTCAAAGAACGAGTATATGCATTTTTATTGAACCTGAATGCTTAAATAACTAATTTAAAACCTTAAACATTAACATTAATATTGTATTAGTGTTTGTTAACAATTCGTATTAATCACTGAGGCAGAACTCATAATTTATTAAAGCGAAATTAAAAAAAAAAAAACTCGCCAACCCTGTTCCGCATTCATGCACGATTGCTCATCTTAAAAACCTCAAAAAAATCGAGTAACACGTCAAAACTTGATAAAAACGTTTCGCTCGTCGCGAGGGCGCGTTTCGTTCTGTCGTGACGACGCCACGGCATTTTTGCGAAGTGTCTCCATTTTGGCGACCGCTTGAAACGTGCGCGTCGTTCTGCCGACGAGGGTTCAGCCGCGGCGGCACACGAAAGCGCGATCACGCGTATCGACATCACGCGTGGCGGGCGTCACGCAACATTCCGCCTAACTGCGCGCTGTCACGGCTCCGCCGCCGTGAAATGACGGTATAACATGATCCAAGTCGTGAAGTACAACAAAAGGGACTTCGTGTGGGGAGGGGGGGGGGGTAGCCAGGGAGGGCGAGCCCCGAACAACAATTAACTCGATCGTCAAAATATGATTCATATTTTTGAAAGATAATGTTCTCAGGTCTTTACGGCCGCTCAGGATCTTCTGGTCTGTGTCTTCTGGGGTATTACGCCGTGTTATAGCGACCTTTCTGGCCGACGTTTCGGATCCCACTGCAGGGTGCATCATCCCTGTAATGGGATCCGAACGTCGACCAGGAAGGCCGTAATGACACGGCATAATACCCCAGAAGACACAAACCAGAAAACGTATTTTTGAAATTTGAAAAAGTAATTAATTTTTTTTTTCAATAATTTTATTTATTAATTTAGAATCAATTATAGAAGTCTCACAGAGACGAAGCTGATTTATGTGTGAGAAAAGTGAATAGTCTCTCAAACGATGGCTCAGGGCTTACAACCTGTACGAGCTGGCCTAAGTGATTTTACGAGCAAGTAGGTTTTGTAACGAGCAAAAGTATTGATATATTCAATTTGAGTTGAAATACTATTAAGAATGCGATATTTGGGAGAGTGTTGCTTTAAAAATTAAAAACTCGTCCCCCTCCCTAACCATGTGAATTATATACATTACAAACCCATTTATGTTTATGATAAAAGTTAAATTAGGAACAATCACTTAAATGAAACTTTAAAATTGTTTGATCTGTCATTCATATCAAATTGACTTGTCTATAATTTATCGTGTCATCTGTGTCATCACATATATCTGTGTCATCCTTTAATTGTGGGAGACGTTTAACTATTTTTTTCTGTATTTTGTCCTACCAAGCAATTACGTCTCCCTGTTTGATGACCGAATAAAAATATTTGTATTATTATGTGCTTATTATTTTCATATTTCGTTTCCCACTTATTTTCTCTCACACAAATGTATATAAAAATGCATTGTCATTAATTTATATAAAAAAATCTTATTTTTTATTTTAACATTGACGAAACTTCCCCTCCCAAATCTACACCGCTTGACAGATCTTAACCAAATTTTGCATACTTATTCTTTAGGAATCAATATGTAAATTACATAATTTTGACGAGTTACAGCTAGTTGAAAATAAAAACAAATCAAAATCTACTTTCCCGTTCGCCGTTTTTCTTTTGTGGACTAAAAATCGGTTAGCGTACAAGCTCACCACCACGACACCGGGAAGTCATGCGATGGTCGTAACTGGGGGTAATTGTAGGCAAATATCGGACAATAGAACCGTAAACATACCTCATTATCGGCAATAATGTTTTAATGCGGGGTGACTCCGTGAGGGTGCACCGTGCGGGGGGTTCCCTGTTACCCTCTCAGGAGCCCGGCCAATCAACCCCTGTCAATTTCAATAATTTCCATCACCATTTAATGTCAGGTATTTACTTGGGTCAGTAATTTTCTGGTAAAAGCAGGAGTGAAGAATTATGCAGAGGTGAGGATTAGTATACAGCAGAAGTAAAATAAAGATACATTCAAAATGCCTATAAAATATTTATTCTGCCATAATTGAATTCTGCAATTTTGACAATAGACGAGGCATTTTTAAATTTTTTTATTATTTCATTCCAATTCAAAAATTCCATTCCATTCCAAAAAACGCGACATATTTACTAATACATTATATATTTTAAGAGTATTTACATAGTTTGATATTATTATTATATTGTAATATTCTTGTTTCGGGATGAGGTTGCTCCAAGTAAAGACTTCGTTCTCGTAAGTATTTATTCGGTAACAATACTGGTTTAGACAATCGTTTATACAGTAAGATGCGGTCTCGATAACAATGGTAGTAAAAGAGTCTCGACTCGACATTCGTGCGCCCTTTTATACATTCTCTCTCTCTGTCATGCAGTCTCTTTCTGGCGTCGCGACATACGTTCCTCAGATCTATTACATATATCATACATTATAACAGAGTGTTAGTTAAATTAGTACAAACCACTACCATATTTTAGGTCTACCGGTTTCGAGACGTACTCGTCTCTTCGTAAGGACCAACACTACACTACTATGTTTAAAACTCTATAAACCACAACACAACAACCCTACACCTATAGTATTGTTAACTTTTCACCAATACTATGGTTGTAGTTTATAGTGTTTATAGTTTTATAGTTTATGCGTCTCGAAACCGGTAGACCTAAACTCTGGTAGTGGTTTAAACTAATTTAACTAACTAACAACTAACTAACTGTAACTAATAAAAAATCAAAGATTTTCGAATCCAATAGTATAAACCTAAAGCTCCGCAAGCAATTAATAAAAACTTATGTGTGATATATTTTTATGTATAGATGTGAGACATGGTGCATTGGCGACAGAGAAAAATAACGTTTAGAAGCCTTCGAGATGTGGACCTACAAACGTGCCCTAGGAATTTCCTGGAGACACCACATTACGAATGAAGAGGTTCTCAGCAGGATCGATGAAACCAGGCACATGATGAATACCATCTCGACAAGGCGTGCAAAATGGATGGGGCATATTTTACGCCATGAAAATCTGCTCAACTTTATACTGGAGAGAATGGTAGAGGGAAAGATTGCCAGAGGGCGCCCTCGCCGTGAAGATCTTGAGCAAGTGTGTCAAGATATGAATTGTGCCTCCTACACAGAGCTGAAGAGGATCGCCGGAGACCGAGCAGAATGGAGGAGATGTGCTTTGCTGCAAACCAATCCCAGGATTGAAACCCAAAAAGGAAGGAACTAACACTCTGTATTTAGTTTGAACTTTTCATAATTGTTTCAAAATTAACAAGCCTGTAGTAATTTTTTTTAAGCAAATAAAACGGAGTGCAACCAGCCGTGCAACCACAGAGCATGCCAAGAAATTTTTGTTTGTTCATGTCTATATATTTTGGTGGTCTGTGGTTTTCGCTATGATACTGTTAACCACTTTCTTAGAAAGTTTCATGTTTCATCATTATCGAGGGTCTAGTACAGGATTTGAGAGGCATTTGCAACTCTCGCTTGTTATATGCTTATTAAGTACTCCACCATCTTGCTTTTCCCCCATTTGACTACGGTGGCAAATGATATTTTGAGTATATATCAAATTTATGTATTAGAATTTAATGCGTTCATTTTTATTTTAATGTACCTATTTGCACATTTATTATTAACATCGAATTTTATATTTATTTAAAAATAATAACATCTAATAAAACTTGTAACAAGCTTAATTATAAAAAAAAGCCTATTAAAATAGAACGTAAGATATTTGAAAACCTTTACTATAATCTTTCAATCGTGTCCGTCAGTAGTGTATTGAAGAATATTCCCGCCTGTCACGCGGGCGATGGAGGTTAGGTTAATTTTTTTGTGATTTTTTTTTCTATTTCTTCTTTTCATCCCCTTTATCCCAAACGAGTCGGAGGCCTATCGCTTGAACCGCACTTTTCCATCGCCCACTGTCTTGCGATGTTTTGATTACTTGGAGCTTGTGGTGGTTCAATCATTGTTTCTCTATTTGTAATTTATATTCCTTTGAACCAGAAAAACAAACTTCTAAGAGGGGTGGAGTGATATATACATCTGAGTCATGTACTGCAATCCTTACTGCAATACGGTATTATTGGATGGGGAGGGTCATTCGCAATCACAATAAATCCCATAAGGGCAATCCAAAGATTAATTATTACAATTATTTTGAAGAAACCCCAAAAAGTCAGAATTGAAACATTTTTAAAAATATTTAAAGTTAATACAGTAGACATAATTTATTAGAAATATGATATTATAAATATTTAAAGAAAAGAAGATTAATAATTTACAAACATGTCACTCGAGTAGATATGGGAATAATATAAAAATTTCTTAATTTAGTACGACGTATTTTCAAAACAGTTTTTTATGTAGAGGTAGATATACTTAACTTTAATAATTTACCCACTTTAATTAATTTACCCACTTTAAATAATTTAGAAATAAAAAGTTTTGATGATTACAATAAATTTAAGTATAAGTTGAAGTGTTTTTTTTTCGTTGAATGTTAGAAGATTGTTGTCAAGCCACGATTTTATTGTATTAATATTCTCGTTTGCTGATTCGTAACCTTTTTCCCATGAAGGATAATTTGTTAACAGTGCGGTGTCATCTGCATGGACTACTAGTTCATCGTTGATTTTATTGAGATGTGTCGTTTACGTGAATGAAAAATAGTAGAGGTCTCTTGGTACCTTGGGGGACTCCAAATTCACCAATTGGTAGATTACTTAGAGATTGATTTGATTTGACTATATGGGGTCTGTTCGGTGAGTGGCTCCGCTTGGGACTATGTGGTCAATCCCGTTTCATTTTGGTTCTGATACGAGTTGTTCGTGGGAGATACTGTCGAGTTCAATTTTCTTTGTATGATGGTGGATGTTTTGCGATTGCGTCTTGTGTGCATATTTCCCTGTGAACCCGAATGGATTCTCATTTATTGTAGAATTGACTTTTGTGATTGAGTTGAGTCTCTTTTTGACTGCTTATTCAACGATTTTAGATATATTAGATAAATAGTATATTACCTAATTCTCGTTGTTTATAAAATTAGATTAAACTACCTATCTGATTGTAAGTGATTATCCCTCACCACACACAAGAATCATAATTTTTTTTGGAGAGGTATAACATATAAATAAAAAATTGAATTGTTAATATTTGCTAGCTATCGTTGTAATAAAATAAATTATATGTATTATCAATTAAAAAAATATAATTAGTTTAAAAAATATATTTGTGGTACATGAATGAATTTAATAACAAAGGTGTTATATATTTTTGATTTTGAAAATGTTATCTATCTCCCTCCTTGAGCCCCAGCATATCAATTCTAAGCTGTTGAGCATGCTGCCTCTTTAGAATTGGCCTTATCATCACGGTCAGGGCTGTTCCGACAAATAGGCTGACCGCTGCAGCAATGTTGGACCAGAACTCTCCGAAGCCTTCCAGAACTGCGTCGAAGATGACGGTGAAGAGTATACCAGCGAGCATATTCATCGTGTTGAGGATAGTAGCGACGGTGACTTCAGATTCAGGATACGTCAATTCAGAAGCAAACTCATATCCAACGGGAGTGTAGCCGAGAAGGAAGAATCTAGAAGTTTGGTAGATAAAATTTTAGGTTAAAATTTATTTATTTATTGATCAACGCCCTAGTGGTCTTTTACAGTACAAAAAGTTACAAGGATTTTTATATACCTAACACGTTTTAAAGTAATTAATTTAAAAAATAAATAGAATAAATATTTTTTAAGAGATGTGAACAATATATATAAACAATGATTAGTACAAAAGCAAACAGTAATATTTAGAAATCTTTAAGAAATCAATTAATAGCAATATAAAGATAATTAAACTAATTTTTAAGTTCACTTAACTGTAATTTGTTCTACTGGCATATTCTAACTCTAATTCTTTAATTCGGGAATGTTTCTACAACGAAAAATATCTACGAATTTCGAGTACTTGGTTCCAAGGTGATACATGCGTGTTAACGGTGAATTGAATGCATAGTTATTTCTGTGGGTCCCTACAACGAACACTTCGTGATGTCTTGTTTGTCTTGGTATATTATACGAAACACTCTGAATCAGTTCAGGGCAGTTCAACATACTTTTTATAATTTTAAATAGGAACACTATGTCGCTAACATCTCTTTTGTATTATATTTGTATGTATATTCATTTAAATATCATAATTTATGCTTTTTATTGGAATGCAAATTTTAAAATTAATAAATCTCAGGAATTTGTGTTGTAATCTTTCTATTTTACTAGATTGTGTGTCATAGTAAGGAGACCACACAGCTGAGTTTCCATCGTACTTCTTACACCTAATGTATGTGTATACGTCTTAGTTACAAAGCAGAGAGCTTGTTTGGTGTATTCCGAATCACGTCAGTGTGTATATACACAGCTTAGTCGGTCAGAAGTTTTTAGCTCACCATGTCATTTCAGACATGATATATGAAGCTTTCAAATATTTCAGAAACCGTCATAAAATTGGTTCGTCCCATTTTTTTCAACCGAAAAAAGAGACATTCTTTCAGCATTTTTCAGTAAAATATAAGAGAATATGAATTATTTATTTATAATAATCCGGGTATTAGAGCTATTATTTCATAAAACCACTTTTTTATTGATTTAAGAGATCACAGTAACATCGTGAGCTGTTAAATTGCCAGCATTAAGGTCTTTTTTCCTTCACCGTCGTCTGCCCTTTATGTGCTCACTCTCATAAACAAGCTATTAAAAATGAATTATATTCGTATTTATTGCTCAAGCAAAATGGAACCCAGTTGCGAAATCGCGGTGGCGTGTACGAACACCAAACAAACAAGCCTCATACAAAGTTGCCTCACCCCAGGGTCCAGGCCAATGCGTAGATGATTAATCTGTTTGGCGATACCAGGGCGAAAGTGTACCCAATCATGGTGACGGCTGCTAGGAAGTACACTGCGAAGGCCACTTCCTTGTACTTTTTAGTTTTGTCCATCACGGCTCCGCACGCGACAGAGCCTATCATGCCTCCAACTACTATAATCACCCCCACCGTTCCTGGATCTATTTCTCCACCCTGCAACAAAAAGTATATGTACATAAAAATTATTTAAAAATATTTACTGTTCGAAGAATATTTTTTCTTCTGTATGAAGGCTTGAACTTTGTCGTGACATTATTATTATTAAAATAAAACACAAATCACCTTGTTTTCACCACTTTATTAGATTAAACAATCTACATGTTTCGAGAACGAAGTTCTCTGAATATGTAGATTAAACAACAATCCTGAAGTAGAGTACATTGTTCTCGAAACATGTAGATTGTTTAATCTAATAAAGTGGTGAAAACAAAGTGATTTGTGTTTTATTTTAATAATATAAATATTTTTTGTATGTACCTATGTTCTGAGAGCACAATTAATGGATTTTGTCCACAGAGGGATAATTTTTATCGTTAGTATTTAAAAAAAAAAAACGAGATGTGAACACGGAATTCGTGTCACATCAATATACTTACTATTTTCAAATTAAGCTAAAGGCTTGTGCTATGAAAATAGGACTAACTTGCTTGTCTGGAGTGAGATTCGAACCTGCAACCTTTGGATCACGAGGCGAGAGTCCTAACCACAAGACCAACAAGCTACTAACAACAAGATAAATTGTAGAAGTCTCACAGAGACGAAGCTATTTATATAATATCATATACATTAAAAAGAATATGGCTTAGTTTTTCACTTTGAAAATATAGAGGTATCATTACCAGCTGCGAAATATATGTGCGCCATGTTATGGGAAGGCCTATAGATATTTCTAGCATAGTTCATTCGAATATACGAATGAAACTGATTTATTGTAACAAAATGGATATTGTTCTAAATTCCAGAATGCTTTAGGGTGGTTTACAATACTATAGGATTTTCTACGATATTTGGGAGAAGGCCTAAAAGCAACAGGAACCTTCTCCTTAACATAAGAAATGAAAATAATAATCTCTAGGATTCGAGAAACCGACGTGTTTCCTATAAAAAGCAGAACCAGCGCTGTGGGATCAGTCATAGTTTTGAGGTTTCTATCAGCGCAATGTCAGCCACGGAACGGCGGCCGTGGTGGCCAGTCGTGGTATTCGAAGCGATAGATATTGAGCGAAATTAAGCGATACCTAATAACGTGACGTAGATGAACGGAGTTTAATTGAAAACGTGAACAAGCGATAACAAAGTGTTCATGGATAAGTGATAAAGTGCAAAATAGTGTGGATTGAAGAAAAGCGTTAAAAATAATTCCTATCCAGTGTCACTTACTAATAAATTGTAAATTAATTTTCAGTATTTACATTTGTCTCCCACAGTCACGATCCGTGAAAATGTATACAATTAAAAAAAATATGATCTGTCAATTTTTTTACGGTGGAACTGGTGAACGTTGCATTTTGTAAAGTGATAAATTAAGCAAGCTCATAAGCCTTGAGCCACCCTATAAAATCTTCGATACATGCTTCTCATGTAAATAGCTTCGTCTCTGTGTGACTTCTAATGTTTTAAATAAAAATTATACGTTTGAAAATTCGATCACTTCTCATCTTTCCGCAATCTCCTCCGTTGGCCTACAAGGCCTACAATCCGACAACGCCACAACAACCATGATTTATCTATATTTATAATGTGCTTTTCAATCCCCATTCATTTCAGTAAGTACTTGAAATCAAAATAAAACTTCCTATCTAATCATGGTGTGATGTCTCTGATACCAGGGTATCTTCTTGTTTGGTTTACCAATCAATTCTGATTGGCCATAATATAAGGCATCCGGACCTGCTTTAAACCATCGTCGAGGGAAATGTTAAAGGCAGCAATCGTAGAAGTCACCAGAGATTAAGCTACGTAGACCAGATTATCGGAGATGTGCGCTGTAGCACCTACCAAGAAATGAAGAGACTGGCAGATGACAGAGAGGGGTGGAGAAAGCGAGTGCTTGCTGCAGACCAATCCTAGGATTACGTCTCAAAAAAAAAATTACGTAAACATATACCCAATCAGACATATTATTTAGCCTACTTTTAAATAAGCCCAAATTGTTTATGACATGGATTTATCCATTATTTTGAGACAAGTTGACATTTATGTCGGCTTAACCCAGTCGTTTTATAGCAGATGTCAGATCTGCCCTTAATAATAAAAATAAAAGATTGGCAGTAAGAAGATTATTAAAAATTGTGATTGATAAATTTTTCTTCGTAAAAGGCATTTGATTGAAAATCAAAAAACAAATAAAAAAACTTTTTGGTAGCTAAATATACAAATTAAAAGACGTACAATTCTATTTATTTGAGTAAAGCGTTTATAAGGTATTTTTACTCCCTTTATATTAACGCGTGGCGTCTGATTGCTTGCTTGCCTGCTTGCCATCGAAAAAATTTGGATCGATTTTTGACCCTTTTTTCGTAATCCAATCGAGCTGAAACTTTGCAAGCAGACTCGTGGCGACGATCAAGAAGATTTGTCAAATTTTCGTTAAAAAATAATAATAATTATAGTATAATTTTGGATTTTTATAAATTTTAATGGTTTTTCCAAATTGGAATCATTACAAAAGTTTGATTACCACCAACGGCGCCGGCAGCCCGATAACGTCACGGAATATTTAAAATTTGAATTACTCCGTAGGTAGGTATATAATAGGTACTTCACTACGAATTTCGAAAATTTATGACAAATGGTTCTCAGATAACAGCACACTTCGGTTTTTTGGGAAGAAATCAAATAATAAAGAGATATTTTTAGAGATTTTTAACATAGATATTTGTCTAGATATGTTTCATTTTCAGTCAATCTATTATTACATGATGGTTAACTTAATTGACAAAGAAAGGGAGTAAAATAAAAACTTTTATGGGTTAGTTTTTTTCTTACTGGAAGTAGAGACTGCAATATAATGATATGAAGTTTATGGATCGTAGACTGAATTGAATATAGATTTTGTTATACGTACGTAGGTATCTAATTATTTTAATTATGCTCTATGAGGGTACGTCTTTCTTGGAAGGGTTAAAATCACTCGACCATTTAAATACAAAAATTATACAGGGTATAAAAATGTCTACCTTAATTTGTTCAAAGCGTGGATGTATTTGGCCTCAAAACAGGCGTGGGGGTATTAAGACCGTTCGTAGTAAAGTCAGAAGGATTTCATGTGTCAGATTACGATGAAAAAGTCTAGCAAAAGCTTTTTCTTCTCCAGTGTTCCTGTCCAGAACTGCAAAATACGATCGATGGAGGCTTTTAATAAAATCAATTCACAATGATTACGATTTAAATATTTAAAAAATAAATTAGTTAATTTCGCTATATATGTATAAGTGTAAGGAAAATGAACAGATATCCAGATTATTTTACTAATAGAGTGTTAGTTAACTTAGTAAAAACCACTACCAGATTTAAGGTCTACCGGTTTCGAGACATACCCGTCTCTTCATCAGGACCTATACTACACTACTATGTTCAGAACACTATACACCACAACCATAGTATTGTTAAACTTTCACAAATATTTATCACATGCGTGTTAATCTTGTCTCTACTCCATTCCTTACGCCGTCCTTTCGTCTCAAATTTAGTATAAGTAACATTAGTGAAGATGATGCGTTAGCATTGAAAACGTTCTAAACGTTATAAAAAAATAGTGAAAGTAAAAAATTTCATCATTTTTTAATATATTTTTTTCAGCACATTTTATTTTAAATCAAATACTTTCTTATTGATATGAATATACAACATGTCAAATTACTTTTTAATATAATCCCAGTTGACATCTAAATATTTTTGACACAGGGGGACATGGGTGACAATCCTTTCATTAAAGAAATCTGCCGCCTATTTATTGAAATAGTTATTTTTCATCCAATTTAACAGTTGTCAAGTTTCGCAGACGCCATCAAAAGATCCATTTGTCTGAGAATTCCTAAAATTTCAGTATGATATGAAAGTTTAATGTCGCAAAGTCTGGACTACATAAAACGTGTTCTAGCAGCCCCTAATCAATTATTTCGAGTTCTTATGCCGTGATTAAAAATGAATCACATTTCGCACCTTGAAATTAGCATGGTTAATAAAATATCACTAAGAAATCACGTCTGATATAGTTCTGAGTTATAGATACAAAATGTTCTTAGATTTTCATGGCAGTTCGTAATCATAGGTTTTGTGTTTTCAGGGGTATTTTTCCGTATTTCTACGATATCTCTGCCGACGTTTCGGATCCCCTCGCAGAATCCATCACCAGGGCTGATGTATTGTTATGAGTCTTGATGTTGTGGTTAAGTATTGGATTGCAATAGCATGATACGGTAAAGCAAGCGAAAAAAAACACATCACTTATGATTGTGGAGTGCGATGCGATCCGAAACTATGGCCAGAAAAAACATAGAAATATGAAAAAATATTCCAGAAAATATTAGAATAAATAATGACAAGATTCTGAAAACGGTCCAGTATAATGCCTCTTTTTACATTTTAAGATAAAAACCTAAACGGTTTTAATCTTAAAATGGCATTTCTAAGGAATTTTTGAAAATGCGTGGATGGCAAATAATAATTATTAAGAAAACATTTTGATGATGTTTATGACTTTAACTTTGTAGTTCGACATGATTCTTTAGTTCAGAAAACTAACAAACTTTGTATAAACCACACTAACTAAGATGTCTTAATGATAATAATTTCTCAGAATTCTCAAACCATCTAATAGAGACATTAGGCCAGATAATTTAGAAATGTTATAAACTAAAAAGTTTCTCAAAACCAAATCTAATACAATTAACAACGAATTAAATTTAACGAATAACTAACTAACTAACTAACTTACCATCATGCCGTTTCCTCGTGGGGGTAGGCAGATAGGATAGAGCGCCACACTCTTCTGTCCTGACATACACCTTTCGCTTCATCAACATTCATACATCTTCGCATGCAATCTCGACGGTTATTGAGGCTTCTAACAGGACCATCTTCCAATATCTGGTTAATCTGGTCATGCCACGTCTTCCGTGGTCGCCCTCTCTTTCTGGCACCGTCAACACTTGCATTATATATCTTTCTTACCATTCTTTCCTCATTCATTCGCTCAACATGCCCAAACCACGTGAGCGTCCCTATTTTTATTCTATGTATTATGCTACGATCAGCTTTACATTAATTCCTAAAATCTTCATTCTTTACTCTATTATACATGGATTTGCCACACATACGTCTAATAAATCCATTATTTAATATACATATTCCCCATTTTAATGTCTCTTACAAATTTAATTTATGGAAATTATTGTGCGTCCGTCCTGACAAAGATATAGTTCAGTATCGAAACCGGTAGATGCTTAAAAATAACGAGTGTGGTTTATACAAAGTTATTAAAGAGTTAAGGTTATTATTACGGTCGTTAGACAAATGTGTTTAATAAAACGGATATTTTATTCGAACCGTATATTTTTACTGAGACGCGAATCATGACGTTTCGCTGAAGTCTTATTCAGCGTCATCAGGAGAACGTCCTATCATGGCGGAGGTGTAGGCCGAACTGATTATTTCTTCCGAGGTCGGAAATTATATGCACTTTGTTGTGGAGTGTTCACGATAGATGTCGCCAGTTTGCAATATGTACTAATTACATCTTCGGGCTTTTCTGCGACGTCTCTTAAAGGTGGAATCAAGTCGTGAGAACAGGGTGAGGCGTCGCAGAAAAGCCTGAAGATGTAATTAGTACATATTGCACACTAGCGACACCTATCCTGAACACTCCACAACAAAGTGCATATAATTTACGACTTCGGAAGAAATAATCAGTTCGGCCTACACCTCCGCCGTGTAACACTTCAGCGAAACGTCGAGATTCGCTTCCCAGTAAAAATATACGGTTTGTATAAAATATCCGTTTCAACACATAAACAAAGTTTGTTAGTTTTCTCAAATTAATAATTAAGAAAACATGTTCTTCGCATTAAGAAAAAAACTAACCCATAAAAACCTAGTTTTATTATACTCTTCTTCTCATTTACTAGTGGAAACTGGTTCGGCGCTTAATCTACGCGTTGGGCTTCGGTCGGGCGACGCAACGAAAGGGAGTAATACATTTTTTTCAAAAATCCAAAATTATACTATAATCAGATTTAGTGTCTACCAGATGCGTCGCAGTCTCTTCATACAACTTAGTAAGATGAAAAGAATTATAATTTTTTTTTGACGAAAATTTGATAGATATCTTTGATCGTCGCCACGAGTCTGCTTGCAAAGTTTCAGCTCGATTGGATCACGGGAAAAGGGTTGAAAATCGGATCTAAGTTTTTACGTCAAACGAACAGAGAGACGCCACGAGTTAATAAAGGGAGTAAAAATGATAATTTTAAACTTACCGGGAAATAAAATAAAAAAATTTGGTTCAACATGGTTGACATCGCGCTGAAACATCCGTTGTTGATCCCGTTTGACAGGAAGAGAAGAACAAAGTCTCGATCGATGAGGAGCTTCTTCAATGAGTGAACGTAGCTGGTGCTCTGTGATGGAGTCAGCTTCAGGACGGCCTGGGCTGGACTAGGCGGCAAGGCTGGAGAGGCTTGGAAACCTGGTAATTAGTCAGGAGATAAATATCCAAGTGTGATAACTAGTGATGCAACGAATACAACTTCCATGAATACGAATACGAATACGAATACGAATGTCAAGCCTATATACTATTTGGTGGATATGAATATAAATAATTCAACAAGGTAATAAGTAATAAACCACTGTTCTTTTTTTACTGAGAGATTCAATGATTAAAATTTACCACCGGCAAATTTTTGTTCAAAAAGCACAACATTTCTTTTATGTGTTTGTACATTCCAAAGGTCCCAGCGGTCAAAAAACTAACCCATAAAAACCAAGTTTTTACTATACTCCCTTTCTCATTTTCGGGTTTCGTGTCTACCAGATACGTCGGAGTATTTTCATATAACTTATTGAGTTGTATGAAAAAACCATTAAAAATTTGAAAAATCCAAAATTATACTTAAATTATAATTTTTTTTAACGAAAATTTGATAGATCTTCTTGATCGTCGCCACAAGTCTGCTTGCAAAGTTTAAACTCGATTGGATCACGAGAAAAGGGTTAAAAATCGATCCAAAGTTTTGTCGTCAGACAAGCAAGCAATCAGATGCCACGAGTTAAAAGAAAGGGAGTATAAAATAAATATCACTTTTTTCACCCTTAATTTGAGATTATTTTATAAGTGTTAACACTTTTATACACAACGCATATAAAACAATACTTACTACAAAACAAAAACTACATGGAATGAGCACCTGACCTTATTAATAACCCAACGAAACTAGACGAAAAAACTAATGATATGCTGTGAAACAAGTAACAATTGACAACCGATAATAGAGTAAGTAGGAGTGTTCGGATATACGATGCACAGCTAAACCGTTATTTGCATTCAGTTATAAATAGTTTGTTTTTAATATTCGTGATAATAGTCGGCGAATACGAATATTCGGTAAATATCTACTATTCGGCGAATACGGATATTCGTATTCGTTGCATCACTAGTGATAACCTTATTTGCATATTTTAAATATATGTTTTGCTTCTAAGATGATTCATTGAAATTTTTGTCATTTCTCATGAAACAGTCTCATGGTTACAATAAGTGTAAATTGAAAAATAAATTGTGCGTATACAGGGTGTCTCATAGCTAGTAGCAAAAATTTTGAGGGAGTCTTCTTCATGCAATTTTGAGTAGAAGATATTCATTATATGTTTGCATTTTTTTTCCAATATTTTTTGACTTTTTTTCAATAAAACATTGGATTATCACAACAGTGACTTATATGGAATGAAATGAGTGAAATGAAAGTATTAAAACCTTGGAGAAATTTGAAAAATATTTTTTTGTTAATTTTTATTTGACTTTAATTAAAGCAAATGAATTTTCAATATTTCATATAAGTTAGCGAGGTGGTAAACCTATATTTATAGAAAATAAGTAACATTGAACTATTGGAAAAAATGTAAACTTTGATGTTGCTTATCTCCGTAACTGTCAATATTTCACCCAATTTGTAAAAAAAAATATTATACTCAAAATTATATGAAAAAGATTCTCCCGAAGTTTTGCTACTAGCTGTGAGACCCTTTATATAGGGTTTTCGCATTCCATTGATGATGTATTTTAGGGATTTAACTCAATGTATTTTAATATTCAACGAATATTTTACCACTCGCAATCCCCAATATCCCAACTCGCAATTACAGACATTCACCTACTTTTCATCTCCCCTTTTGTAAGACCAACTCAAAACAAAACTCCTTTATATACAGATCCGAAAATTCATTTAACACAAACTATCACCACATTGACATTTTCAACTCAACAATAAGAAACATAAAACAAACAATATCTACACTACCAGACCCAAACTAATTCGTACATTATATCTTCCCTTCTACTCCCGTCCCACATTCGCCTCCACCTTCTCCACTCGTTGATAAAGTAAGTTAAAGTAAATTACTATATTCAGTGGAAAATTTGTAATTGGAATAATTTTAAAAATCATTATTTCATATTTGTTAAGGTTGTTATTAAGCTGTTAATTTTCCCAAAAATAAAATAAATAAATAAATACTTACACGCGTACACAGCAATAGCCATAAAGCTGGCAAAAACAGCTATAGAAAGGAACATGACGTAAAGATCATGACCAATGACGTTGTTGGATTCAGAGTTCGCTACCAGAAGTGGTGAGAGGAAAAATCCAGAAGCGATTCCAAATTGACTGCCGTATATCGCTATGCTGCAGGCGGTAGAAACCTGCAAAAAACTAACCCATAAAAAACAAGTTTTTATTATACTCCCTTTCTCATTTGTATTGTTTCCAATTTGATATTCTATTAACATATTCCTCTTGCTTTAAATTCATGTGGAAGATCTATTCCATGTAGATTATTATCCTTAAAACCTATCGAATATTGAAAACGCAATAATTGGTATAGGGGGACATGGCGTCGGCGGGACATGGCCGAGTCAGACTAGTTGAAATAGGTTTTGCGCCTTTTCCACGCGTCGGGCTCCTTTCTCATTTATATGGTTTCCAATTTGAAAAAAAACCGTTAAAATTTCGAACAATCCAAAATTATACTATAATAATTGAAAATTTTTAAACGAAAATTTGTTAGAACATTTTTATCATCGCCAAGATTCTGCCTGCAAAGTTTCAGCTCGATTGGATCACGTGAAAAGGGTTAAAAATCGATTCCAAGTTTTTTCGGCAGACAAGCAGACGCTACGAGTAAAGAGAAATAAGAAAGGGAGAAATAAAAAACGCTATTATGTTTTGCTACAACCGAAAACAAATCGTTAATATAAAAAAAAGGCAGATCGCAAGCCCTACGAACGGATTGGGTGTTTCTTGTGCAGTTTGTCCACAGAATTTCACCCCTATAGAAATAAATACGGGTACAAATGAAATAATTAGACATTAAATGTTCATTAAAAAAAGAGAGCGGACTAATTTTTCAAGGTAATTTGGTAACAGACGAGCCCATTAAAGTCATAAAAAATGCGTATAAACTTATAAGGAAAATTCTGGTGATATATAACTACAATAAACAAAATAGATTAATAATTGTTTGCATAAAAAGTACATGTTGTTGGCAATATTACTGTAATATGTGGAGTATTTCAAGGCTACGGTGGGCAGTCAGATAGTAAACTTTTGAATATGATGAGCATTTTCACTATGATATTTTTATTGTAACTCATACCGGGTGTCACGTATCTCGACGTAAAGCCAAAATCGGGTGATAATAGTCATAATAGTTTTCAGAAAAATATTTTAAAAATATATTTAATTATTTTTATAATTTAAGTTAAATTATAAGCATTTTAAAAAAAATCAAAAAAATCCTACACTCTGTGACGGTCTTTTCACTCCTGTTGCTACAAATCTTTATTTTTCTTCATTTTTTATTATTATTATGTAATCCTGAATAATAATGCATCTGCAACTGCTCCAGCTTGGAAGAAAATGTCACGTTTTGACCAACCCAATATTCAAAATCAATACTTTGCCCAGTTTTAACTGACTTTTTAAAATTTCTTATAAATATTTTTCGGGCATTTTCTGTCTCTTTTTTCCATGCCGTCTGTCACTTTCATTCATCAGACAGATTTTACTCAGATACATTACAATTAGGTATTCATTAATGTCTCAGAGATGTTACCAAATACTGTCTAAATGGAATGGTGCTTATCACAGACAATATATCCTAACCACAACACAACTTGTTGGTTTTGTGGTTAGGACACTCGCCTCGTGATCCAAAGGTCGCGGGTTCGAACCTCACTCCAGACTAGCAAATTAGTTCTATTTTCACACCATGAGCGTTAAACTTAGTTTGAAAATAGTAAGAATGTTGATGTGACACGTATTCCTTGTTCGCATCTCTATTTAAAAAAGTAGAGTTTGAAAATGTAGACTTTGAAAATATAAAAAAAATTAGAACAATGTCAAATAAAAATATTTTCATTCAAATGGATAAACCACCAATCGAAAACAATGTGTAGATTCATCATATCTGTTAAACACCATCGATCGATTACAAAATGGCTAAAATACACACCTCTGATTCCCCGAACCACACTGCGGCCAACTTCGGCGGAATATTAATGATGAAGAGTTGTGACAGGGCTATGATAGTTTGACCCGCAAAAGTGACAGGGAACAGTGATGGATCCACTGAGAATACCTTCACCCAGGAGCCGATGGCGGTACCGATGACACCGATCAGTGCTGATGCCCTGAGGTCCTGGAATGCACACCGATATTAGTTTATGATGGTTCAATTCATTTTATAACTGGATATAATAAATATATTTATTGATTTATTTAAACGATGTGAGACAAAATTAATTAGATTTAAATTTAAATTTATTAAAAATTTATCGATGATAGACCTATGATAATATTGACGAAATAGAACACGTAACCCGATTCCCTCAGTGTTTTAACCCATTAGCGACACAGGTATCGTAACTAGTTCTTATCTGCGTTACCTTACGCATCTTTTTGATCTGACTTTAATAACTAATCAACTCGAATTCGACTTCCTATGATTATTAAATTATAATATTAATAATAACTTGAAGGTTTATATACCTACATAAATAAATGTCTTATCTATGGAGAGTACAACAGTGTAATAAAATAAAAATAATTTAAAGAATCTGATAAAGCTTTCACGGCCACTCAGAATCTTCTGGTTTGTGTTTTTTGGGGTTTCATGCCGTGTTTTTACGACCTTCCTGGCCGACGTTTCGGATCCCATTGCATAGTCCATCAGGAACATCAGCCCTGATGTCAAACTTCAGCCAGGAAGGTTGTAAAATCACGGCATAATACCCCAGAAGACACAAACCAAAAAAAAATTTGTTTGATTATTTTACATAGAAAATATATTTTTAAAACCAAACAAGTTAATTTTGCAGTCTTCCGGCTGAAAAAACAAAATATAAATTTATAAACATAAGTTACTGAAAAATATATTTATACTTATTAAAACGAAATTGCCTTTTTCCGTTAAAAATATAATATTTACATAAAACATTATATTTCTGGGTTTTACTTAAATATTTCATAATACCAGCTCAAATTAAGTAAACAGAGAACAATAACGCTAGAAGAATAATTCTAAATAATTTGCTCAAATTAAATACCGGAAATCGCAAAGAAAATATTTTTATATTTATTTACGATATAACGAGATTATTGAATTCTCAGAAATCTTTTGTAATAAAAAATTGAGTATTTTGATATCCTGTCTATAAAGATGAAGAAAAAACATAAAGAGACGACATTTTGCCAACATTGAAAAGATAAAGATAGGCAAGCAGGTACTGAAGATCCGCTGGCAGTTAATGCGTTCTTTTGAATGGTGATGTTGTTCAAGTACTAGTTTGCAATACCGTGTCGAAAGCAGAAAGCAGCTGCTGTCGACACGGTATTGCAAGTAAATACTTAACCAAAGCATCAACACTCACAGCAGCACATCAGTCCTGATGATGGACCCTGAAACGTGGTCCGAAACGTTGGCCAAGAAGGTCTTAGAAATAGGCCATTGTCTCCCAGAAAAAACAAACCAGAAATTAATTGTGCTTAATTGCTTCAATATATATAAAATAAATAAATAAGTAAACGAGTGAATAAATAAATATAAAAAGGGGAAATAAAATTAAATGAATAAATTAAGTAAATAAATTTATAAAATAAATAAATTCACAAATAATAACAATAAATAAATAAATATGTATTTAAATAAATGAATTAATATTAAATAAATACACAATTAAATGTGTATTTATTTAATGTAAATTTAAATTTTTTAATGTAAATTTTTCTAAAAATAATTCTTTTCTTTATATCTTCTTGCGGAGTAAATCACAAAAAAAGTCATTTAATCCTAATTATTAAGGTAAGCATCGAAAAACATTTAACATACGCATGAATATATAATGTTACATTTAATTAATCCCTTTATATTTTTAAGTATTCGATAAAAAAAATGTCAATTTGGCCCTAATTTTACTTAAATAACTAATTGATTTTTTCTTAAAAATTTACTTATTAATTTACATATGAGGCATTTGGTCTCTAATATTTTTTCTTTCTAAACAGTCTAAGCGTTAATGGTCAGATAATGGATTTTAAAAAAAAAATATAACTTTCATTATACTCGATTTATATATTTTATTTAATTATTTACTTCAATTCATCTCTTACTGTCTACTCCATTATTACTTCACATATATTTTTTACAGTTCGTCTATTATTTCACTTCAGTTATTTATTTTTTTGTAATTCAAAATATCTGTTTTTGGCTGAATTATACCTACTACTTTGATTTTATATTACAGTGTGAGCAAAATCCCTCTCTAAATACGAGTAGTTCTGCTTTCTTAGAGAGGAAGCTCATAAAGTATTTGATTGTTACAACTAATAATATATTTCACTTGATCCAAATATCGTTAATTAAATAATCAAATTAAATAAAAAAAGATAATTATTTTTTTTATCGTTTTTGTATATTTTGTACCCAGTTACTGTAAGTTTCTCATTATAAATAATGTAATAGGTTTTTTTAAAAAAAAATAAAATGAAGATTTTTTGAGAGAAACAAGAATCTTCTATTGTTAGTTCGATGTTTTGTATATTCAACACAATTTATTTCAATAGAGGTTGGATAAAATATTGTTGACGAATATCCCCTAAAATAAAAACTAACATAGAAATGAAGTGAAACTCACTAATTTATCCATGAAATAGGACACTGGGAAAGCCAACGGTAGATAAGTCAACATGAAGATCATGGACGTCATCTTGACCGCCCAAGAGCTGACGGAGTAGTACCTCTCGATGATATTGCTGATGATGGAGTACTGGAACCATTGCATAAAACTACTGGCTGCGTACAATACGAATATAACGAGCACTAGCCATCTTCTCTTGTAGAGTTTGATCTCGTCATCATCAGACTCGAGAGCATTTGAAACTCTCTCGTAGTCGATGCTCCTGTTTGATCCTCGAACGTCCTTCCCAATATCTTTGCTGTTTTTTCTGTACGTCATCTTCAAGGATGCCTAGAAAATTTGATTGATATTTTTTACTACGTGATTATATAGTATTAACAATGGTTAGGCTTTTATGACAACTGTTTGTTTAAGTCAGTCATCAATAAATGATAATACTTTTTGAGTATGTTTAATTCTTTTTACCTACATAATTACCGTGTATTGTTCCCATCGAATCATTATTATCATCGTCATCATTGATGGAAAGAATATTGATTCATACTCTTATCATAAACGACAAAAGTAAATTTTACTAGCTGCCACATTTAAACACTGTTTCATCGGAATTAATAATTTCTAGATGATGATAGCGTAGTTGTATTAAATAAAGAAAACAAGGCACAGAAAGCCATATAACTATACTACTTTCCAAAATTTGATATATGTGTGGTCGATCATGAGCGGAATCGGTGAACGTTACATTGTGTAAAGTGATTACTTATGCCAGCCTCGTGACCAGTGGTAAGCCCTGTAATGCCCTTATACGCTTCCCACATAAATAGTTTTATCTCTTTGAGACTTCTATAATTTATTTTAACCAATAATCAATTGAAACATCTACAATCTTTACACTGACTAATTGGTACTGACTTGTAGTTGACTGTAGTATTTCTTGAATATTTTTTTCCTATATTTCTTATCCCTTTTCATTTTTTAGTCTGTCCAGTAGTTTGTTAATAGTTTTGGAATAACTTACTGCTTGCTTCGCTGTCCGTAAAAAAATTTTTTGTCATTATTTTACGTGTCGTATATTTGTCAGTATTCGTGATTTAAATATGTCCTTCTCGATAGCTTTTATTATGAAATCTAAACTTTTTACATATAAGTTAATAAAATTCTTTTTTACTT
Organism: Agrypnia vestita; assembly: GCA_016648135.1. NCBI lineage: Eukaryota > Metazoa > Arthropoda > Insecta > Trichoptera > Phryganeidae > Agrypnia > Agrypnia vestita. Next base: position 27,918 of record JADDOH010004140.1, read on the forward strand.
ATGTACTTTGTATTCAAGAGAAAGTAAAATGAATAATTTTAAGAATTTTTTTAACTATTTTAAGATTTATTTTCAAAATTTTTGATGGAGATTTTTAAGATAATTTTTTTCAAGCATCTTCGGTAATCGAATAATTGAGAGACTATATTTTACAGAACTGCCGGAAGTATTTCAAAAGATTTCTCAGAGAGATACACAAACTTCAGTAAATGATAATAGTAAACAGAGCAACTTGTTCCGATTTGTGGAACAACTTGTAACTCACATGAATATTGGAATAATTTAACGGAGTACTTGGGCTATAATAATATTGTGTACCTACCTTCCAGTTAGTTTAACTACTGCAAATGTAAGTTCACTGAGGCGACGCGAAATTACACTCACATTACGTCTGCATGTGCTACGGTAATGAAATACCACAACTAACTTCTGCTTGGGTTTGATTAGTATCTGTTATACTTCATTCACGGCCACTGGAGTGGTCCTCAAATATTTTCATAGCTTCCAGATTTAATTATAATATTTCATATGATAGCCGGAACTAGTGAGGCATTTATGTATTACGGAAAATAACTTTTATAAAACAGGCTCTCTCACCATATCCTTCACCGGCTTAAATGTCCCGAGAGGATTGAATATAAGTTATGCCTAAAAAATTTAAGGTTATTCACAACATGGCCCCTCAATACATTATAGACTTCTGCATTCCATTTTCCGCAGATGACAGACAACTAATACGTCACTCAGCATCAACATTTAATACAAGTATGTTAGTTGGAGTTAATCGCGTCCACAAAACCAAATTCAGCGCTTTCGCAGTGGCAGTGGCTGGACCAAAGTTATGGAATAAACTAGCTAATAAACTGAAACAAACAAGACAGCTTACCACAGTTCAAAAAATAACTAAAGGCGCACTTGTTTAGGCAATCAAATAAAAACTTGTAGAATCAGACCGTTACAACACAACCTTATGTTTTTCACTCCTAGTATGCACTCCGCGAAAACACCTTCTCCCTGGCACTCTCAACTATTATAGTTTTAAACGTTAATTCCATTAAAAATTAATTTTATTATTGATTTTAATCTACTTATATTTGATTAATTACACCGATTAAAAAGTCACCAAATATAATTAATTAATTATATTTCGTGTAATTAATCAAATATAAGTAGATTAAAACAAATAATAATGAAATTAATTTTTAAATTGTCAATCTACTAAGTTGCTCAACCAACTGGAAAAAAAAATCAATTTTTCGCATGTCATCTAGTAAATATGTAATAGTAAATAAGTTTTTTTAGCCAGCAAGTTGTTTTGTAATATATATATATATATATATATATTATATTTTTGGTGTCAAGCGTCCTTGAGGTGAGTACCTATTCACGGAAACAACGCTATATAAATGATCTAACTATTATTAATTATTATAATTAACTAGGACTAAAACGATCCCACAAGTTTCCTCACAATTAATAAATTATATCAATTGCTACAGAATAACAAAAAAACAAAATCAAAAAATAATAGGCTGAAGAGGAATCAGTAGTAGATCGGATCTAACTGGTAAAAAGAAGGAGAAAAAGGAAATGTAATAGAATAATCAGTTTTAGTTTAATGTGCCCTAGTATTCCAGTAACAGCAATACTGACATTTCATATCTAGGGATCTGGGATTCGATAGAGAAGAAGAAGTATTTTGTTCAGGTTTCTCGGGGGACTACTCTCATTTAATTTCATTATCATAGCGACCATGATAGCTCGCCAAGAAAATAACGAGGAAAAAAGTTACATATTTATCTTTCCTGGAGGACCACTCTTCCTTATTATCCATATCATAATGCACATAATTGCTTTGAAAAAAGAAAAATGAAGAAAAACTCTTATTTAGAGCATTCCCAAAGGACTGCTGTTTAGAAATGAAAATGTCAGTTTGATGGGATGAGAATTAAGAACTTTGTATGAACCACTTGGAGTAACTTTACGTTCACCGGTTTTGGTACTACTGTATCTTCATTAGGGTGAACGTATACTAACTACCCATTACTTATTTTAGTAAACAAATTAATTTTTTAATGGGGGCGTGGCTGCAGTTATGGTGGGGGAAATTGACAAGTAGACACTGAAATGAGGAATATTTTGTAGTTCATACAAAGTTCTTAATCAATTAAAATTTATAATTATGTATGTCGAACCGCAAAGTTGACACTATAAAAATAAAAATAGAGATAAACTTTTTTTGGCGTCACAAGCTAATCTAATTACACCAAAATCTTGTGGTTGCCGGTTTGGGTGATTCCGGCTTCCGATTTGAAGGCTTCTACTGTATTTTGGGTAGAAAAATTAACCTAACTTTTTGAAAAATCATAGAATTTTTTGCATCTTGCTTATAACCTGAATAAACTGATTTCTTATGAGCAATTACTAAATTGATGTGGAGTATAAAAGCAAAGGCAGCAATATAAAAAATTAGTGCAGTCCTCGAGGATACCTAATTTATGATGTACTGCATTCAAGATTTTCTTTTTTTTTAGATTTCTAACAGCTTATCAGTCAAAAAAATATAACATATGTGAAAAATTAAAATTTTAAGCCAAATGAAAGAATTCGCTTAATGAATCTAGAATAATATATATTGTACACAACAGAAAAGGAAAAATGCGTAGCAGATGTAATGAAAAGATTGATGGAATGAAGAGTTTGAAAAAAAAAAGATATAGGAGTACATAATGCATAAAGGAAGTACGTAAATTTATTTCCGGGGGAAAGGAAGGAAGGCGGAAATGGTTTTCCAGGGTATAAAGAGTCATGGAGTTAAGGGAAAATGGAATAGGAAACATAGCCTTTAAATTTATAGGACACATAATTTTGGAAATGATTGATACAAAATCTTTTTTATACAAGACATTTTAAATTTAAATATGTTTTCAGCTAATTTCACTTGCCTCATGCCTTTTTTTAGATAATCGGTAACGTTCTGAAATACTAACGTAATTTTTTTACCATAATATAAATAAAAAATTGTATCAATGTTTTTTGTGTGTTTTAATAAAATATTGTGAATAAAAACTGGTCATGGAAAGAAGTAAAAAAAATAAAATTAATTTTTGACGAGTTAAAGAATATATGTTGAATAATTCGGATGAATATCATATAAACATTAAAATTAATATGGCTTCATAATCTAATAAAAAACATTTTATATGTCTTATTTACCAGCGTTGTACTGTTTCATAGAAATTACAAAATTTTCAACTGTAGATGGCGATAGCGTTGCTGTAAATGTAAATGAGCTACATAAATATTTACAAAGGAAAAACATATTACAATTTAGGTAGAAATACAAGTAATACATGAGATAAAGTATATGTTATGTCTCATAAAGCCATATGCACATAACATATAACATTACAACATGTCTCATGTATCGGGTGTTGTGTTTGTTATGCTTGAGGTTTTGTTTCATATCTTTTTTTGAACATTTTTATTTGACACTATGAACTTCATGTGCATTCATATTTTGTACTTCGACTGTAGCATTTCATGTATATATTATGTAACTTATGATTCTCTATCAATGGATAATAAAAAACGCCTCCTTGGTTATTTATCCCTGTGCCTCGGAGACAGTGAATAGGTTTTGTGTGGACATCTCCCCGTGAGCAGGTGACTTCAGCTTTAAAAATTGCTAAACATGGGTGGTTAAGGTGTATGGCCGATATGGGAGCTATATAATAACGGCCCTGGATGTCTCTTCCCTGAGTTAAATACATAACGCATACACAACTTTCCAAATTTCATACATGAGTAGTTGATCTTGGGTGGAATCGGAAAACGTGTAAAGTGTTTACTCAAGCCAACCATAAGATAGGTCGTAAGCCTCAATACACGCCCAATAAAGACTTACATACATCCTTTTTTATATAAATAGCTTCATCTCTGTGAGAAATCCATAATTTATTTTTATTAAAAAACTAGCCACGTAACCGTGAAAAATCACGGAACATGCTTCGCGTCTTTTAAGCCCTAGTATATTTATAGTATATTTTTGATGGGTCGCGGATATGCGAAGATGGCAACATTGATGCATTTTGGTGGCAGAGATTTGCGCTCTACTTCCAGCCGTGTGATTTTGTTTTTTTTAGCCGTGAATTCGAATGAAACTACGAGCGTTACAGGAAGTTGCGGACAGACAGACAGGCAACGAATTTATTATGTTTGATAGTCTTTTTAGGTTAAATATTTTAATTTTTGGCATACCTCAGTTTTCTTGCTGAGCAAGACATCAAATTGTTGCTCGCAAGAGGAGGAAAATGATCGTGTCCTGACTTCGGGATTCTTCCAATAAAAGAGGTTGTCGGTTACCCTTGGTTTACTGGTGGCAACAATACGTTATACAGAGGTTACAATGAACAACAGCGGTCTGTCTCGATATAATGGTATAAAAAGCCTAGAGACGACATGCGCGCGACCATATAAAGCATTTGCTCTCTCTTTCATGCTTCGTTCCTCAGATCTCTTACAGTATTCATATAAATACAATGTATGCAATACTTATCATCTCCCAGTTCTCTCCGCCGTCTGCGCCGCGCTGTCGGCTTTGAGGATCTCTGGACCAGATTGTAGATTGCAGATATCATCACCTGTCATAAACCGTGCTTCCCGGACCACGGCTCCTGGCCGCTGATGCTAATGCTAACACAAGAACAATGCACTTAATCCCCCGTTTAAGATAATTTCATCTGTACGCCGAGAAGGCATGTGAGATAAATGATCTATTCTATATCGCGTGTACGTTTACGCCCGATATGCGTCATTATCACGACTCGCAAATTTCTTTTAGATCTTTCAAACGGTTAAATTTATTCACACAACTCTTTTCTTTTTTATAGTTTATTTCGAAAACTATAAAACTCGGGTCGAAAAAAACTCGATCATCAGCAGAACCGTAAACTTATTCTTGCAATACGAGGATTCTCTCGGCGTAGACACAAAGTGTATTCAAATTTTTTGACAGTTGTACAACACCCTGACGATGGAAAGGTTTTTCTGAAACATGTTGGTGTAATACATTAAATAAAAGATATGTACAAATAATACAATCAATATTTTTTTTTAAATGTCAATCTACAATGTTGCTGAATCAATTGAAAAAACAAAGTATATTCTTAAGTAAAAACTTATAATAAATAATGATTTCATAAGCTTTAACCCAACGTACAGCGCACATACACGCACTTACATACATACAAACACCCATACACACACACACACACACTCACACACACACACACACACACACACACACACACACACACAAATATCACCTTTAAGCAAGTAATTTCATAGATATTGTTGTAAGCGTTGTTGAGTAGCTTGTTGGTCTTATTTTCAAAATTTCAAACTAAGCTAAACGCTTGTGCTATTTTCATAGCACAAGCGTTTAGCTTAGTTTGAAAATAGTAAGAATATTGATGTGACACGTATTCCGTGTTTGCATCTCTATTTATTTAAAAAAAAAAGCGACTAATAGATGTATGGAGCAGATATATTATTCAAACGCTTTAATCTTTTACTTTGTAAAATATCTTCATGCATTGTAAGCTTCAATAAAAGCAAAAAAAGGAAATTAATTCGGAGATAATAAAAAAAAAAATTTCAAATGTAATCAAGAGCAGACATAATCAGGACAACAAATATTGATGATAGCAGGAAAAACGCTGAGAGATCACGCGAGGAACACCAGAATAAGAGAGATGCGTGAGGCTGAGGATATTGTACGATGTAGTAGATAGCGAAGAAGGGACTGGTATAGTCATGTCCAGAGAATGGACACTATGGACAGCACCAGACTCCCTTATATCGCACTACATGATCAGCTTTACGAAACCCACCCTCGCGGAAGACCTCAAAAAGGTGGGAGGACAGCTGGGAACCCACCTCAAAGGAGGCGCTATCCTCTGACGATCAGGCCATATGGTTCTGATAAAAATAAGACCACTTATATTTTTGATATTCATAGCGTTAACTTATTGGTTGCACATAACTACCTTCAAAAACCTAACAAACTTTGCACAAATCACGTCGATAATTTTTAACGCCTGCCGGCTTCGATGCCACTGCATCTTTATCAGAAAAAATGCACTTTTATTTCATTAATAAAATCTTTATCCCTGATAAGTACATTTACATAGAATACAAAATTTATGTTAAACATATGAAATCAAGACATGAAATATACTTTGTAAAACATATTTATTATGAAATAGTGACATATTTAGCAATCTTTTTAACGATTTTTTCAAAACTATGAAAATGGGATATGTTTCTATATGATTACGATACTTCACATATTATATACGTCACATATTACAGATGGATCATAAGGAAGAAGCCATTTTTTTTTATACGGTAAAGTAGATATGGAAGTCTTTTTGGGCATTCACAAGGCTTACGACCTATCGTACGGCTGGCTTAATGTAACGTTCACCAATTCCACCCATGATACTCTACCACATCCATCAAATTTTTGAAAGTTTTATGGTATACTAACTGTTCGTACCCGGCGTTGCATGGGTTGAGGATTTAGTTGAAAATAAATTTGTAGGGGGAAACAAAGGTTTGATTCGAACGGTATAGATTTGCATCGACAATATATAAAAGGGGAGGAAGGAAATGTAACCTTAGTAACCTGCTGAGTCCTAAAGAATAAGTTTACAAATTTTGAATCCAATCGGTCAAAGGATACAGATTTGCATCGAAAATATGTCAAGGGAGGGGAAGTATTAAAAGAATAGGGGGAAATGTCGCATATGTTACGCGCCGGGTCCTAAAGAATAAGTTTCCAAATTTTGAGTCCGATCGGTCAAACGGTACAGATTTGCATCTAAAATATATCAGGGGAGGGGAAGGGTTAAAATAATAGGGGGAAATGTCGCCTATTTTACCCGCCTGGTCCTAAAGCATAAGAATACAAAAGTGTAGATTAGTATAGAGAACAAACAGACAGACAGACAGACATTGAGTTTTATAGGTATAGATATATGACTACTGTGTGCAAAGTGTCTAAACTACGTATTTTTTTAACCACTCTGTAAAAAAATGACTCTGTCTCTATGAGACATCTATAATATATGTCTTATTTAATGATGTCTCTCTGGGGATAAAAGCCAGTGTTGTTGTTTTGAAAAAAACACACATAAAATATTTTGAGTGAGATCGATAATGCCTTCATAATGCGAAATGGTCCCACAAAAATGAATAAGGAACAAGTAGGTACCTAAAAAGTTTTTCATTTCAGACGTTACGTAAATTTTAGTTTTTCTTTTACTTCGCATGAATTTGTTGCTTTTTTGGGTGGCAGTATGGAGATGGAATTATAAAATTGTGTTTGATCTCATTTTTATTTTCTTATGAAAATTATTATTTGTCGTCTACTGGCAGGTTTTAAGATAAAAAAAATGTGAGACACATTATACACACAAAGTGCTTATATAATAAAACTTTTAATACACATAAGCACCTTCTGCTAATTACTACACCTTTTATAAATATCACAAACGTGCCGCTATCTTAATATTACATTATTTACTCAAGTTTCGACAAACTAGATATTTCAAAAACAGCCACTGTTAGCTGTTAGATTAATGTCTAAATTTTGTCAGAATTTCCTAAATATACCTTGTTTGTTCTTTTATCACATAAATGATGATATTATTATTTGTAGAAGGCTTCAAAATATAAATTTTTCCATTAATTTATACGTTTAGATATTTAGAGATTCAATTTTTTTAATAAAATATATTTTTTAAGTATTAAGAAAAAATACTTCAACAATTTCTTATTGTTTATTCACATGAAATATTAATTAAATACAGTTGTATTTTTCACTATATACATTTGCTTCACCTGAATTTTTTATTTTATATTAAATTTTTTAAAGTTAATCTAAAAATAATGTTATTTCGTAAAAACATCACGAATGATAACGTTAATATGAAATAACAATATTTTGACATCAGGGTATCAGGGCTGATGATGGACCCTGCGATGGGATCCGAAAGTCGACCAGAGAGATCAGATATGGATGGTTAGATGGAATAAACACACTGAAATTATAGCAAACAAAATCAGGAAGATATTGCATATTTTCATTTCTGTACGTAGCATATTTAATATACATCTCTTTAAACAAATATACTATGCGCTTTGTAACTCTATCTTAGGATAAGGAATATTAGGGTGGGGTGGTACTTATAAAGCTAGTCTAAAACCAGTGGATAAAGCACAAAAAGTCCTACTGAGAGTTATAATGAAAAAAACCATTTCGATATCCGAGTGAATGTCTCTATAGGGAATATAGGAATTTGGATACTAGACAAATTTATATTCACAAAGTGATTTTACATGTCCATAAAAATATAAATAGCTATGTCCAATTTAACCACCAATACTAAACTAAAAATTCTACCGAAGGATAGCTAAGAGATGACAAAAAGAATCTGAAGTTAGGATAAACGCATTATGCATACCTAGGCCCAAAAATATATAAATTGATACCGGATAACTTAAAAAAATGAGACCACATGCTCTAAAAAAACAATTGAATGGGTGGCTCATTGAAATCGGACGAGAAATATCTGAGAAAACCCTAAAATGAATTCCTTTGTAATGCTGTGCAATTTTCTCTCATGTATTTTGCTTATTTAAAAATTTTATAACCTATATATTTTGTAATTTATATTTTATTTCGATTTATTTTTTTGCTTTACTTTACCGATAATTATGTACATATTTCTGTTCCTAATTATTTTGTCAAATTTAAACTTAGTATATATTTGTTCGTTTAAAAATTTATTGTAATGTATAGGTATTTATTATTTTATCAAATTTAAATTTATTACATATTTGTTCATTTAAAAAATTTATTGTAATGAATACCAAATTATATTCTTCTCTTTTTGCTATGTATATAGTAGACTACCTTCAAACAGGTAATCCCTAGTTAGGCAGTCGAAGTGTAATAATATTCAAAAAATAAGATATGAATAAAAAACTATTATTATTATTATTATTATATACACGGCAGAATATACGGAAAACTACACACAGAAGATTCTGAATGGCTGTGAAAATCTGAGAACATTATTAATTGTGGTGTGGTGGTAATGGTGACGATATCATGGTTTTCAAAGTAAATTTGCACAAATAGCAACGTTTTTTTGGCATTTTTGGTAAAGTGGTAAACTAAGCTGGGCACACATCAGCTGTCAGCTGTCAAATTGGCTATCGCTGGAAAGAGTGTAACCAATATGAAAAAGAAACCTCCAAATTAACAACTATAACAAACTCGAACGGACGGTGGTCCACAGATTAGGTCCTCCGTGAATTTCTGTCTTCGCGTCGCTACTAGAGTAACTACAGATTCTAATTCAGATTCAATAAAGATCTCTATACGATGTCTGACTTGTATTCACAACTGTGCAGAACATAACAAGGCACCAACATCATGAGTAGCTTGTGGTTAGGACTCATGCCTCGTGATTCAAAGGTCGCGGTCCAGCAATTAAGTCCTTTTTTCATAACACAAGCGTTTAGCTTAATTTGAAAATAGGAAGACTATTTACGTGACACGTATTCCGTGTTCGCATTTCTATTTTTATAAATAAAATGTAGTATTTAAATATTTTAATCTTTTACAAGGAAAAGTGGCGACATATCTTAGTATAATCAGGCTGAACCCTTGGGGTACTTGTATAATGAGAGACAACTTTCGTGTATGGATTGTAACTATGGCTGGCGCCATCTCTGAGCAGTCCTTGATACTAGTTCCTTAGCTGTCATTAAATCAGGATTGGCTTCTTGGCGCCATCTATGGAATTATTTCAGGAATAAAATATGTTGGCATTACACAACATATTATATTTAAGCACTATTTGCATAAAATTAATTATTTTCCTATAAAATAGCTATTATCACGATTTAATTCATTTTAAAATTATATTACAGCTTTTAAAAACACCTCAATCCATTTTTTTTAAAAAAACTATATGTGTATTTTAATTCAAATAAAATAAAATAAAAATGAAAAAATATTTATCACGTGCAGCGTGAACTCGTAAAATATGAAATATCTTTCTGGTTTGAGTCGTTTGCGCGACAGACGCTCCTGAGTGTGACAGATGCCCAGGATAATGACTGCGATAGCGACAACTCGCAAAACAAACAGTGCAAATTAATAACAACACGCGTTACCAAAACCAAAGTATAAATCCAAACTTTATGTCGCTAATGAGTCTCGCAATAGGCTTTAACTAGACAGGAGTAGTGTCGATAATAAGATAACAAGATAAAAAAATAGAGAATCTCCCCATCCCAAACTACATTACAATACATACATGTACTTCAAGCATAAACCATACATGCAACTGTGATTCAATCGATAAAAAGATAGAAACAAGATATCTTGGGCTGACAATTGATGAAAATCTACGTTGGGCTCCGCACACCGAATGTTTAAGCTCCAATGTGAGAAAATTGATATACATATTTAAAACTCTACGTAGCTTCATGAAGCTCAGTCTTCTAAAAATGGTATATTATGCGCTCTGTCAAAGCATTATTAGCTACGCCATGTGTGCATGGGGTGGTGCGGCTCTAACTATATTAGACCCTTTAATAAAGTCTCAGAAATAGATTATACGGGTAATAAATAAAAAACCATTTAGATATAATTCCGAATACCTATTTAGAGATTTTCAAGTGCTTGATATAAGACAGCTATATACCAGTTCGATACTGAAATTATTTTATAAAAAAAAACACTTCATCGTATGACTCACTGAATCTAGAAATACTAGAAGCACAACATCGGGAAATGTTTTAGTGCCGAAAATGAAGACAAAATTTGGCCAACGCATTTTCATGTTCTGTGCTCCAAGATATTGCCATCGGACATTAAAGGGTTAAAAGTGAAACATTCAATTACAGAAGTTAACAATGTGGTTACTGAATGTAGGTAGACTTAAAAACGAAAGTAATGTGTCAAATGTGAGAGCTTAGATTCTGTTGTAAATCGCTTTTGTGTATTATAATTCAAATACCTTCTCTAAATGTGATTTTTTTTTTTCTTTCTATGTGCTGTGAATTATATGCAATATGTTTTGATTTTATCTCTATCTGAAGTGAATTTGTTAAGTGCACTTTATAATTATTACACACTTATTAAACACTAATTATTAACTAAATTTCAAAAACAGTTCAGGTAGTTGCTTTAGAACAGACTAGTCTAGTTAAGCAACTACCTTTACCTTTTCTATGTAAAAGCAATTTAGAATAAATAATAAAAAACCTACATTAAATACTGTTGTTTACTGTACCTAATAGAAGCGACAAACCTTCATCTCTATATTTTAGTGATAGTCGCGCCAGAATCGCTTATATTTTTTTATGAAATGCATATCGCCTGGGCATGAGCGAGGGTATGCAAGACTTACCATCTGATGTCAATACTCCCAATGTGCCAATTATCACCTAGCCAGCGCGGCCCCAGTTCTAAATCGACCACATAGAGTGCCACCAGATTAAACTGGCGTGCGAGGGAGGGCGTCCCTGTCGCGAAACAGAAGTTGCCAGGGTGTAAATTTATTACACAATACATAATATGCAGAGTGTCCGGTGACCGGTGTCGGAGCCTCTAACAGAAATTTGGTTGGGCAGCACTAAAAAAACCAAGCCGTAATGGCGACCGTTCTATCTGTCAAACTGTCAGACGGTAATATCGGTCCATTATTTGCTTTTTCAGCTTCTCAAAACTTTAATACTTCATTAGCAATTGTTTTGCACCATTTCGGACTGGTGAGATATTCAAGCAGCCTGGTACACGCTGGTTATCCACCCAAGTACCACACGTGGTAAGTCATTTTATTCAATATGATATATTATTACTTATACTATTGTGTGAATGTGTCGCATGTCAAAAATTATTATTTATTAAATTACATATTACAAAGCATGAAGATATTTTGTGAATATCTAAGCCTATTAAGATGTGGTTAGAAAATTTTCTAAGGGCTTTCCACTGCTGTTTTGTCAAACTAACCAGATAATGAATGTCTCGTATTAGCATTTCATTTCATTACCAATAAATCAGCTATTATTCGACAAAAGACGTTTAATTGCTTGATACATTACACACATAAAATATATGTAAATATAGGATAATGTGTAGCAAGCCTCCCGGTCACTACCTGCCTCGCTAGATATACAGAAATACCTGTTCTGAGGTAGGTACCTTTTTTTTTATCATTTTGCCCCCTATGATTGATTTCTTATATATTTTTTAAAGAAAGTGTGTGTACAGTAAAAATCAAAAGTAAAAAATGTGAAAAAATCTAAAAGTATCATGTGAGATGCAGGAAGTATGAATCATCATGGTCAAAAATTCGGCTTAATTATATTAAGTTATTATTAGTGATTTGGCTTTTAGAATGCGACCACTATAAATTGGCGTGCGAGGGAGGGCGTCCCTGTCGCGAAACAGAAGTTGCCAGGGTGTAAATTTATTACACAATACATAATACTTATAATATTTTTTTATAAATATTTTTTTCATATTTAACTGTAATTTCGGATAATTTATACACACCGTTTGTATTACTGAGAAGCGAATCTCGACGTCTCGACGTTGGATGCTTATCCAACGTCATCAGGAGGACGACCTTTACCCGCGGAGGTGGAGGTCGGACTGATTATAGGTGATGTTTTCTAAGGAGTAATTGTATGCACTTTGTTGTGGAGTGTTCTCTTCTTCTATAATAGAGATCGCCAGTGTGAAATATGTACTAGTTACGTCGGCGAATTTTACTGCGACGTCTCTCAAGGGTTGAATCAATGTCGTTAGAACAGGGCATCAAATACTTGATAGTTTGTAAATGTAGAATCTCTATTGAAATTGGAATGATTGTATATTTCAATAGATTCCCTAACTAATCTGGGTATAAGGTACGGTTCTGTTGATAAGATTTTTGCCTTGTCAAATCTGATAAAGTGACAGAGACTCCTTTTGGATGCATGTTCGCAGATTATCCGAAATTACAGTTAAATATGTCTAACGACCGCAATAACAACCTTAACTCTTTACTTTCAAGAACATATTGAGAATAATTTGGAAATTGAAATTGCCGCAAGGAGAAGTTGCACTTCGTGTAAAAAAAGTATCCAAATCTTATTAACTGCACTAAAACTACGAAGTGAATAAATAGAAATACAAATGCACAGAGGTCGCACGGCCAAACGCCTTAACCCAATATGCTGTGGGCAGTATTAAAAAGTTTTAGCAAGACAAAAGTATAACCAGGAAAACACAAAATAATTAGTCTGAATTTACTTTTCCCAATCTCTCTATATGATGCTAAAACAAGGACTCTCAGAGAATGGGGGCGTAAGAAGACAGAGAATATTATCCTCCGCATACAAAAATATTATCAAGTTTTTTGTTTGTATCATTGTGGAAATTAATTTTCATAACCTCTCCACTCCTATCCATTCTAACCCCGCCCCCGACCCCCACCACCATTACACCCACCCAATCCCTATAAATACTGTCTCGAATTATTTTTAATTTAGTTGAAAACGTGTTGTTATTGACAGTGGAAGAAATCTCAAAAACGTTCTAACAATTCAAAATAAATGTATAGTGGAATAAAACAGTGTTGTGATTACCCTCATTTCTTAAAAAAAATATATATATAATAGATAAAAAAAAACACTATATATATATATATATATAAATATACATATATATATATATTTCTTTACATTTTATAATATTTAGTACCACAAAACGACTTAAAAGACGTTTGTCTATAGGTTCATTTTTACAATTGTAAGTTACACTATTACAAAATATTATTCACTTTATAAACATAAGAGATAAAAAAACGAAAACAATTAAGTGCAAAAAACAACATTAAATAAATTTTCAGTACAAAGTTAAAAATTTTAAGCAAATTAAGAAAAGAGCAATAAATAAAGAAAATAGCAAGTTAAAAATATATAAAGCAAAAATTAAGGAAAAAGAAAGAGAAATATATATAAATATAAACATCACTAATTATTCAAAGTCATTTTTATAATAAAACACTTAATATAGTTCATAAATAACTAATGTCGTTTTCTATTAACCACTTTTTAAGTTCTTTTTAAGTTTAAGTTAAAAGTATTATCTTCCGCGCAAATTGCGGAACAGATTCCTCGATCAAAGGACAATTCAGCACCGAGCAGCTTCTATATTCAATTATACCGCCTCAATTATTTCGACCATGACGACACCTTGGAGATTAAGTGATGCAAGGAAAGGTGGAAGGAACCAGATCTCCTGAGATTTCACCAATGCTCTATTTAAGGAGTCACAAAATTTATAAAACTGGAAAAACTTCGGTGGCTGGGTCATGTGGAGAGAATGTCCGAGCATCAAGCATCAAAGTCCCTGCTGAACTCAAAGCCAATAGAGCGGAGGAGCTTACGAAGGCCAAAACTAAGATGGAGTGACAACGTCCTCAAAGATATCTCTGCCTTAGAGCTTCGAAACTGGAGAGAGCTGGCACTAGACCGAGATGAGTGGAGGAAAATTATTGAGGAGGCCAAGACCCACCAAGGGTTGTAGTGCCAAGAATGGTGATGATGATGAATGTACTTAATTCAAGATTTAAGAGGAAACACAGTTTATAAATTTATAAGAAACATCACTTCTGATAGGATACATACGTAAAACCTACAATTCAAATTAACATACATTTTAAATTCTCGGTGACTGCATTCAAAATATTTTTTGATTATTGCTGCCTTCGTTCTATACCCCAGATTTATAGTTCATAAAGTAGTGAATAAAATAAAAATTAATATATTACTTAAATTCTGTTAAGTGCAGCGAGAAATATTTTTCAAAAAACTTACATAATATCTCAGGACAAAGTTATGAGGTGAGCGTAGGTCATAGTTCATAGTCACAACGTCATTAAGTAAAATGGATTCTACACCATTCTCAGCAAGACACTTTTGTTCTCTTATAAATGTTTTAAGAGGAGTGAACATTTCATCACTGCCATGAACTTCAATAGAATATTCATGAATAATAGTAGAGATGGAAAACATTTTAAAAATTAAATATTATTTTTTTAATTTATCTAACTCACGTGGTATCAAAGAGAAATTAATAAAAGATTATAATATATAAGACAAATATTAATCCTTGCGATATCCCGTGAATAATCATGGAACACAATAATTTCAGGATTTTGAAGATGAAAATTAATGAATAGAAAACTATTTGTTTTTTAATTGAAAATTCGATGAAAACTAAAACTAATACACAACCTTATTGGTCTTGTGGTTAGGGCTCTCGCCTCGTGATACAAAGGTCGCAGGTTCGAACCTTACTCCAGACCAGTAAGTTAGTCCTATTTTCATAGCACAAGCCTCTATCTTAGTCTGAAAATAGTAAGAATATTGATGTGACACGTATTCCGTGTTCGCATCTCTATTTAAAAAAAACGACCCATATGGATGTATTGAGATTAGATTCTCGACGTTACGCTGTAGTCATATCACAGCGGCTTCAGGGGAGTTCTCTATCGGAGCTGAGGTCAAGGACGTAGGTATTGTATTGTATCCAGATATTGCACTCCTAAAAATTTGAACATGCAAAAAATCTAAAACGATCAAAAAATGTGCAAAAAATTGAAATAAATTGCCGGCGTATTCTTGTGTATATCTTAATATTTTTATGTTTACTATTTATTATATTTATTATTTTCATATTCGGATGAACGTCATATGTACACAAAAAATTATATTTGTTTAAATTTTTATTTAAAACTATATAAGTCACATCTATTAGTGGCGACATCTATATACTGTTTCATGAGAATGACAAATTTTTCAATCGTAGACGGTGATAGCGAAGTCGTATCAAATAATGTAGTATGTAAATTGAGTTCATAGAGTATATACTAACTATATACTCTTTAGAATGAGTTACTAAATACCGCATATTCAAAATTCCGAATTCGATAGATACGTAGTTGATCTTGAGCGATATCGGTGAACGTTTTATTGTATAAAGTGATTACTTTAGCCAGCCTTAATAATGTGTATTATAATAAATAATATTTCAATTCCCTGTTTCTCAGGTTAGTAGTTTAGAGATTATGAAAAAAAAAAAATTAAACACATCAAATAAAATAAATCAAAACTAATTCACACTTGTACGTTTTGTTAAACGTAAACTTTTAGATTCTAACACGAACAAAATACCATCACAGTCTTTTCAAAAAAAAAATGCCGAATGGCTGAGTAACTGTGAGGAAGAACTGAAAAAAGCAATTGATATATTTAAGTGAGATTTTTTTTGTCAAAATCTTTTGTTTGTCAATGCTAATTTGATTCTATTTTTTGTACATATATCTGGTTCTAATTAATTTAATGTGTCGAATGTTTTTTATACTGTTTATATTATTTACTCTATTTATTTATTTACTATTTATTTTATTTCTTTCATTTGTCAACACAACTTTCTTTCTTTTTTAATATTTTATCTATTTCCGGTTTCTAATTCAGTTAATTTATCGAATATTTTTAAAACTGTTTTTTTATACTGTTATTATTACCTGCTTATGTTTTTATACTGTTTAGATTTACGATATTTTTATTACTAATGATTTTTATACAGTTTATAGTACTTAACGTTAAAAAACAGAAAATACTTTTTTCTTTTGTTTTTTTTACACGTCAACAGGCCAAGAGGCCCAATTACAGAAGCGAAAAACATCACAAAACACCCAGGCTTGAGTAAATCACCCGGATTAATTGTGATCTCCCCGGGAATCGAACCCGGAACCCTCAGAATGAGAAGCCAGTGTCATACCCACTGAGCTACGAGGGGCGCCTATGTGAGAAATTACCGAAATTTCTTCCTGAAAACAATTTTTGCGAATTTATAATAATTCATAATAATACTCAATTTCATTTGAAATGTAATCAATTGTATTATTCCCCCTCTCGATGTTATCATGTGTGAGCATTGTGATCTTATCATATGCATTGCTTTTCGATCTCGGGTACCATTCAGAGCAACAGTAAGGGGTCTTCAATCCATTCAGGATCTTGGTATATTCATCTTGTTGGCGACCGTTCCCTTGAGTTTTGTTTTTCCACAATCACATTGACCACTTGCTTCTCCATCTTATCTTGCAATATATAAATGCATCTATTGCATTGTAAATTGCATTTATTTAATACATGTTCTCTGGAAAATGGATGCGTCCACCGCGGACTAACGCCATAAAATAATGTTAACCCAGTGCAGGGGTTCGATCTTTTAGCTATTCACGAATCGACGTCCAGTCGTAAATTGCGAAGCCATGGACATCGAGCGAAATAATCGAGCGAAGTACCTAATTAGCGAAATAAACCAGAGCAATTTCTGTTTGCGAGAATCGAATATTCTACGAGCGATAAATATGTGTTACCCAGCGATAAAAAAGGTCATATACGGGTGATGTGATGAAAAATAGCGTTTAGATTAATTCGTTGAATAATTAATTTCCCATTCATTAATAAATCGATTATTAGCTTACAGTGTTTTTATCATTCCTCCCTAGTCGCGATACGTGACTTTTTTCAAGAGTTTTTCATCAGCTTTATAAATGCCACTTCATCCCAATTTATTAACTTTTACAGAGGAAAAGTTAAGAACCATTGTCAGAATTATTTATTGCTGTTCGATCAAAAGCAGTTTTCCTTCTTTTTAATATCGATATGTATTTTTAATGTTAAAGTACTAAGCTTTCATATCATGCTGTGGGTATTTTGGTGTTTGAGTTTTAAATTGATTTATTACGATGTTTTGAGAGGAAGCGGCGAAGGACGGACCCCCATCATCCATCATTATCTGTAAATTACCGCAGTGGATAAGACAATAAGGAGAGCGGAAAATGTAACAAAAATTTTTTCGGATGAAGTGAAAAACATTTTTCATGAAAATATTTATTTGGTTGTAAAACATTTTTCAAATTAAAATTGAAATAATGGTTAAGTATATAATTGCTTGTGTGTCTTTCATACTAATAATGATTCTTCTTCTTCTTCATCAGCCTTCGTCTCTCTACTGCTGGATATAGGCCTCTTCCTTCTCTTTCCTTGTTGTTTGCTAATTGCAGCCATTTCTTTTCCCCCCACAGCGGCAATATCATCGGCCCATCTCTTTTGAGGTCTTCCAATGCCTCTTTTATTCTCCCAAGATCTTGTAGCATACTTTGGAAGGGGTTTGGTATTAAAACACAACGCTTGCCAGACGGGTTGGTGAGTTTTAAATCAGCCGCCCTTAACATAGGGAACGGCTGTTTGCAGCCGCCCATTACGGGTCAGACGCTACTGCCTGTTGGTCTGCGAGAGGTATTTTATTTCCCTCCTGCCCCCCATATCTGGCGAGCTTTCCCCTATCCGCCACTGCGGACGCATCTTCTAGCGGTTACAGGCTCCGCCGAAGAAAGAGGTGCTCCGCCGAAGAAATGATTGTGAAGTTTTTTATTTAGGTTCTATTCAGTACAATTTAACATATTTAATATAATAGATATTGTTGATATTTGTATTCTTAGTCCTCTTCACTAGGGATTCCTGTGCTGAGGTGGACTAGTTTATACCTATTTATTTTCATTTTTTAAATTTCTACGTCGCTTTTAATATCCATTTTAATTTATCTGCATTGACTTGATTTAGCCGTACTTTAATATTTTTTTAACTCTTTATTTTTAATTTTTTTATTTTAGGAATCTCAACAGTACAATTTATTATAATGGCATAACGTATTGGGTAATTCGTAGACCAATTATAGAGATCCACGGCATAAAATAGTAAGTCAAGCAATAAAGAAAACATATATTAAATAGAGGAAAAGAGAGGGAGTTAGAGGGGGAAGTGGAGTGAGGTGTATGGGATTGTGGCTGAGTGGAGTGTGAGTGTATTCTGTGTGTGACGTATATGTATATAGATATGGGGGTATATGCGAAGAGTGATGAGAGTTTGGCTGTGGTGTGTGTGTGTTTGTTCTTCAATCTTTTCAGTATTTTTATATGTTAGAAGAAGGATGTTGTAGAGTTTTGTTGCAAAATAGATATGTTTTCTTTGGCTAAAAGCTGTGTTGAAAGTTGGTATATTTTTATTTGCCATTTTACTGCCTCTCGTGTTACATGCCGGGGTTCTGTTGTTTTGTTTTGTGTCTTTAAATTATTGTAAGAGATTGCTCTTGGCATGTATTTGTTATATCTTTGGCAAGTTTGTGAGGGCGTTCTGATTGGAAGTTTCAAAATGGTTTTTAAAATGCTCTTTTGCGATACATTTAAATGGTTGATACAATTTGTTGTGGCTGATCCCCATGCTATGATTCATTCATTCATTTACATGGAAGTTTTTCAAATTTTTTCAAATTAAAAACGTATGTAATGGGATGGTTTTATAACAGCCTAATTCTCCTCACAATGTGACTAGCTACGGAAGCGATAGTATTGCGTGTGTCCAAAAGGCCCGCTGTGCGGCTGCCGGCTCGCGAAGTGCAAGTGGGAGAGCGCTGGCTTCCCGTCTCATAATAATTAAATTTGTTTTATGAGCAAAATTTTCTTTATCGTCTCTTCTTATTCACAGCCAGTCGTTTTTCTACTTTAATCCTTGTTGAATTCTAATTAAGAAACGCGTATATCTAAATGAAATTTACTGTGTACAAAGAGTAAAACTTTTAATTCAATAAAATATAAACACATACAATAGGTAAGGTACATAAATCAAAAGTTAATTTGCTAGTACAGTTCTATGGGTCTTGGGGTTTGTCTATGCTAAGACATTTCTATGTGTTCTTTTCGAGTAAAAAATGTAATATTTTATGTCCATTTTCAATCTGCTGAATTACGTTCTTTTCGTGACTCTGCCACTCTGTTGAGCTCATTGCCATTTAGCCTTGTAATATGGCAAAATAATATTGCAACGAGGTGTTACAAAGAATTGAACCCTTAAAAAATAATATTGCAATAAGGTGTTACAAAGAATTGAACCCTTAAATGCATGAAGTCTGATTTTTGTATGAAAAAAATATATTTTATAGAGCTTCACCCGTAGACTAAGGGAAAAATAGTAAAAAAATCATTGTTTTATTTTTTCATTTATTTTTTCAAAAAATTACCATGTGCCGTTTTCGGCACCACATGCATTTAATACTAAATTAATGCATTACTTCCTGTGCATTTAGTACAAAAAAGATAAAAATAATTGTATGAATACAAAATTGATAAACATACGCGCTCGTTTTATATTTTTCTGGGTAATAAATCTGTCAAATAATCAAGATCGAATACGGCTTACTTCGCTTCTCAATAAAGACATCGACTTTTTCTATAATTTGATAGTTTAGTAAAAAAGCCGTTTGGGCATGGACAAAATTTTTATTTTTTTTAAATTCAATGACTGAGGAATCCTTTTATAAGGATCGATATAAAGAATAACAAATATTTTGTGTGATAATTGAAAACAAACTCATTGTTCCGTTTTCGGCACAATATGCATTTAAGGGTTAAACACTGTCCCTGGTAATATGTCACTTGGCACAATATTATGGAAACATCGAGAAAAGTCTATAGAAATCTACATTTATCTACGATCTTCGCGAAACATCTACAAGTGACTGGAACGGCCGAGAATCTTCTCCTAAACACTAGAATAATCTAGAAATTACGGAAATACTAGCATTTTCGGGTATAAATACGGAACTAGACCGCGGCGCAACAGTTGTCGTTTGATAGTTCAGTGCAAAGTACGCGCGAGGTGACGGCCGGGATGGCCAGTCGAAGCGACAGACAACGAGCGAAGTACGTAACTGGGGAAATAAATAAATGCGATAAATATAAATAAATAATATAGATATAATATATAATATAGATATAATATAATATAATATAAATAAAAAATATAGATAAATAAAGAGTAGCTTGTTGGTCTTGTGGTTAGGACACTGGCCTCGTGATCCAAAGGTTGCGGGTTCGAACCTCACTCCAGACTAGCAAATTAGTCCTATTTTCATAGCACAAGCTTTTAGCTTAGTTTGAAAATAGTAAGAATATTGATGTGACACGTATTCCGTGTTCACATCTCTATTTTTATTAAAAAAAAAAAAAAATACTGCATTCGAGAATTGGATGGAATGTTCTAGTGAATGTTAAATATGTATTACCCAGCGATAATAACGTGTTCATTTTTTTTTTATTATTATTATTTTTTTTTAAAAATAGAGATGTGAACACGGAATACGTGTCACATCAATATTCTAACTATTTTCAAACTAAGCTAAACGCTTGTGCTATGAAAATAAGACTAACTTGCTAGTCTGGAGTGAGGTTCGAACCAGCGACCTTTGGATCACGAGTCCAGTGTCCTAACCACAAGACCAACAAGCTACTCAATTTACGAGTGATAAATTGCAGAATAGCGTATTTAAAGAAGAGCGGTAAGTTTAATTCGTTTTAAGTGACTACATTGAGTAGATAATTCATCATTAATTAATAAATTACTAGTTAATTTCCAAATTTTTCATTCTTACCTCCCTAGCCACGAAAAGTGAAAATATTTAACTTAAGACTACTTCAAATTGATATGAACTTTATACCTGTTTTATATTCTTTTGACATTCATGTTTAAAAATAATGTATTTGTTAAATACGTATCTACAAAAATTTAAGATTTTATTTGCGACTTTAAATAATCGTGGAGGTTTAAGTCAATAAGAAAGCAATATGAAAAAAGTTTTCAAATTAAAAACATACGTAATATATCTATTACAAAGGTTAAAAATCAATTTATATCATTTTTGAAAAGAAATAACATATACGTATTTTTCTCTGAAGAAATATACCAGTTCTTTTCAAATTTGTATACGCGATTATCGATTATATCAAAATTATTGTAATAGGTGTACCCATAAGTAATCAATTATTTTTGGTGTGGAATGTTTGCTTCAGTCAAGCTCAGTAAAGTGAACGTGTAAAGACGTGTTTTATACGCAATATTATAATCCTGTGGTCTTGTGACTTGTGACAATTAAATTTAATTTTTTTTATTACTCTGTTGTAAAATGGCGGACAATCAACTAACTTAGAAAATTTACGTCATTGCATGCTGTTTCATTTTCTATCGAGTGTTAAGGCGACGGTTGCAACAAAGAAAATTTGTGACGTGTATGGAAACGTATTGAATGTAAATAAGTACCAAGCCAACGTTGGTTTAGAAAATTTTCCGATGGTGATTTTGACTTGTCTGATAGCGATCGAAGTGGGCACCCCGTAGGGTTTGTAATGACGCTTTAAAAACACCTAGAAGCACATTTTTCTTAAAAGTCTACCAAAAGGTCCTAGATACGATGGAGATTAAATCGATTAAAAATAAAATAATTATTTATTTATGGGTACACCTAAAATTTTTGCATTTGTATAGTTTTTACCACGATATTGTTTTTATAATTTTTTTGTATTTCAAAGAAATATTACTTCTAATGCGAGTACACGATTTTATTGTCTCTTAGTGGAATAAATCTGTCAGTGTTACTATTTTGTAATTATTTAGATATTGGTGTTTTTTTATCTATTCTATCATGTTGATTTTTTGTTGTTGCTACCAATCTTGATCACCGATAAATGGATTGTTTTCTCTTATACAGCTACAGGTCGCCAAAAAAAACATCACCATCATCTTCTTTACGAGCTTAAACGTCTCTGGAGAGCTTCGCAAGTCGCTCGAAGCAAATGTTCTGCCTGTGGTGAATAGCCATTCAGGAACCCAATTGGGAGGTCCTTTACGTTTGCCGTGCTTTTCAGACATTTCGCCTGATTTTTATTTTTTCCGCTCACTCTCAAATGCAACCTCGTGCATTGAAATTTAACGGTCATGAAGGATTTCAAAATTGGCTCGAAATATGATGTACTTTTGAAGATAAGGTTTTTAACACACATGGAATCGAGAAACTTGTAGAGTGTTGAGGATAAAGGTAAAAAATGGTGTTGAATACATTATTGATTCAAATTGAAATTTAGTATTGCTGGATAAAATTTAATAAAAAATTCCCCTAAAAACGGCACGCTCACTATACTAATGATGATGAAGATAAGTATGCAAGCAGACATACACACATATTTTGATGCTACCTACTGCATATATTAATCGTTTTTACTCTCTGCGACTATTTAATTAAGATTTAAGATAATTAAAGAACTCATTGGAACCAATCCAATAATTAACCCGTAAAGTCGAGGCTCTTGAGATTGGCTCTATAGACACATACTGAAAGATTCCTGGGTGAATTGACCTATGAATGTTTGTCTTCCAGCATATAATAAAATTCTTTTTCAACTGACTACAACATGAAAATAAACAAAGATAAAACAATGTGCATGGTTGTTGGAAGAGAGGAGGTACCAAAAAAGCATTTGTTGTTTTGAGACAAGTGAAAGAATACACATACTTGGGTAGTAGAATTTCCCAAGATAGCCGCTCAAAGGCAGGCATTAAAAGCAGAATCTAATAAACAAGAGTCCCCTTCAACAAAAAATCCAATTTGAATCTCCTAACATTGATATGAAGGTTAGGAAGAATTTGGTTAAAACTCTTGTCTGGAGTGTACTGTTATATGGCAACCAAATATGGACCATCAGTCAGAGCATATCCGGGAGGCTAGCGGCTAGCCTTCGAGATGTAATGCCACAGGGGCATGGCTAGGACCCATTAGTCAAAACATATCCGAAACAACGAGATGTTGAGCAGGGTGGGCGAACAACGAGCGAATTGAATAGGACACAATAATAGGCCCCCGTAGGCCTGCTTCTTACCATCGTAGAGGTAAATATTGAAGTATTAATCGTAGAGGCCGCCCGAGATCAAGCGACATAGACCAGATTATTGCAGATGTGCGCTGTAGCACCTACCAAGAAATGAAGAGGCTGGCAAGTAATAGAGAGGAGTGGAGAGTTCGAGTGGTTGGTGCAAAACAATCCTAGGATGGTGACCACCCAAAAAAAAATCTATAAATTTTATTCAAATACAAGTATTATATATTTATTTGGCTTTCTCTTAAAAATTGTTATAATATCTTCATACCTAATATCCCCCGGTAGCTTATTATACAATTTTATTTCATTTCCTTTCTAAAATGTCATCTTATTTCATCTTTTCTTCTTGTGTAGTGGTCATTTTAATGTTATTTTTCTTATGAATTTAAAGGCGGTGTGTTCCTTTATAATTTATATATAAATTTAAACCATGATTTGTAAATTTTCTAGTATTACTTTGATTCTTGTGTATCGATTTCTTTTTTATATAATTCTTATTACTTTATTTTTGAATATTATTAATTGTTTAAATTCTACTTCATTAGCCAGAAATAGTATACTGATGCATTATTTGATGTAAGGGACTATTATTGCGTCATATACAAATTTATTTTTTCATGATTCTGTTTTGATATATCTTTTGGCTCTTCCATCATTTTGGATCATTTTTCTATTTTTTGTTACATATTTTGTGGTCAATGAAATGTCTACTCTATGTTCTGTGATTACTCTCAAGTATTTACTATCGGTTGCTTCTTTGATTGACTTAATTAGAATATATTTTTATTTTTTTATTTTTCATTTATTGGTTTTCTTACAGCGATATAATTAATAAATCTTGAAAAATACAATAATTTATACACAGAGTCTTGGACCAATTACAAGAAAACATATATATACAAGAATATTATACCAGGATCGATAAAAAAAAGAATGTACGACAGTTGAAAGAGGTCATGAACAAGGTTGCCGAATTGAAACAAAAAAAGAGGCTTCGATTACTTCAATTGTGATCTTGCACCAGTGCTACGTAAATTATGTGTTTCTGGAATGACCACAAGTACGGTTGAGGATCAATGGCATACCCAACCAAAAGGAAACGTTAAGTGGTCGTTAGGTACCATTAACCAATGAGATTCAATCTCATTCCAGCTGTTTGGGACACACATGTACATGTGTCTGGGTCATTCTGTTGGCTGAATCGGTTGTGTGATTATTCTTGTATTTTAATCAAAATCTAATCTAGAATGAAACAGGAAAATTTAATCAAATCTCAGAAAGACGAAGCTCTTTGTATGGAAAAGAAGGTATGGAAGTCTTTTTAAAAAAAAGAATATGACTTCATACCTTAGTCATGAAAGTGAAACGTGTTGCATAGATAATAATATACACGAATTCCAGAAATTTAATAGTAATGTGATCCACATAAGTCAGTAAGCCCTATAAACACCCCAAAAAATACCTACTTTATAAATAAATAGCTTCATCTATTTCATTAGAGACATCAACAATATATCTTGATTAGTGACTATCCCTCTGGCGACAAAAATCCAGTAATTATCTTAGAAAAAATATTGTGAGGGCAATTTAATTTAGGGGGACGGTGGCAGTTGAAGTTATTGTGGTGACAAGATAATATTATATAGGGTAAAAAAAATATATATATATTTATCAATTTATACATTAATTATAATTATAGTCATTTTAATGATAAAACAAAGTATTTAATTTTTTGAAGGGCTGATGTGTGGCCCTGATCATCACTTACATCAGCCCTGATGATGGACTATACAATGGGAACCGAAACCGTTAACTAGAAAGTCCATAGAAAAATCGGCAGAATACCCCAAAAAATTTAACCAGAATGTTCTGAGTGATCGTGAAAACCTAAGAGCATTTGAAAAGAAGGGCGTCTGTGAAAGATCTGACGTGATAAGATGAAATACCAAATATTGGACGATGGACGCATTAAAACCTTAAAATTAGCGAAAAGCGTGTAAGTAAATATGTATGGCGTCTTTTCCCATAAAAATATAATCACAAATGTATATCACACACACACAAACGTAGCGAGGTACAGCAGTGTATACAAGCCATCAACACAGGTCGGTGTCCGGAGCACCGTCAGCATACGCATACAGCCAGACTTCAAGAGAGTTATTTGTTCCCGAAACATATAAAAATAGCCAACGCCCTGTACGGGCATGTCAGTCTCTCAACTACCCACGGCGTTGGCCGGAGGCTCTGTTCCGTCGAGTCTTTATCATTGTCTTTATTATCGTAATTTTTATAACTTGTCATTGTTTTATTGAGTAAATAACTTAATCAAACGTTCCGCGACATTGGAGAATTTCCGTGGTGACCATAAATCAACCTTCTCCTCATTCATAGATCACCACAAATTGGTGACAACCGATGCTCATCTTTTATCCCCAAATATGCGTGAAAGTGGAAGAGTTGAGAGGGGTTGGCTAAAACTATAAAGTGTACCATTATAATATTCTCTCTGCTTACTCCAGGTGTAATGATATGTATCCATTTATTTTAAATGAAAGTATCAACGTAAAATTGTCCGAGCATCAAGCACCAAAGTCGCTGCTGAACTCAAGGCCAATAGGGCGAAGGAGCTTAGGAAGGCCAAAATTAAGATGGAGTGACAACGTTCGCAAAGACATCTCTGCCTTAGAGCTTCGAAACTGGAGAGAGCTGGCACTAAACCGAGATGAGGAAAATTATTGAGGAGGCCAAGATCCACCGAGGGTTGTAGTGCCAATAATGACGATGATGATGATATATTAGGAAGTATAAATGTTATTATATTACCTATTTTAAGAATAATAAAAAAAAAAGTCTACGAGAAACTTATCGTCAATCTTAAAACTGACATGTATCTTTGACGTGTATATCTCTTGTGTGTCGGTGATGTAACGTAGGTCTACCTGTCATACAAAATATGAAATATCTACCTTATTTACGAAAACTAAAACGTCACATTTTTTATATTCATCGAATAGACATTTTCACGCCAAAATTACTAAATTAAACTGTTAGAAATGTACGGATTTTTTAATTAAAAAATATTTATTCATTACTCTCGTATTTTCGGCCAGTGTGCAAGAGAGAGCTGGCACTAGACCGAGATGAGTGGAGGAAAATTATTGAGGAGGCCAAGACCCAGCAAGGGTTGTTGTGCCAAGAATGATGATGATGATGATCAACGTAAAATACCCCGCAAACCTCTTCTTGATCCCTCCAGGAATTGCTTCTTGTAAGAATTTCAAATTGTACAAACCAAATCAACGGTAGGCAGATTTGATTTCACACGGAGATGAGAAAAAAGGTTATTTACACTGTTTTCTAAACGTGAAGGCATGCGAATGCGACGGGAATGAAAGGAACTCGAATGAAAGGTATGCGTTCTCCGCAAATTCTATGCACTGCTGCTAAACACTGCGTTACTGATGTGAGCAGTTGCATATTCGAACAGCGACGTAAGCCACAATCATTTCATTTTGAATTGAGAACGACTGCGGTGTGTTTTCAGTCGGTTTTCTGTAATGGAAATGCGGAAAACAAGGGTAAATACGCGGTAACATAAGCGGCATTCAGTTCTGTTCGAACTGTTACAGTAATTTCAATGTGGTACATATTGGAAATCAATTTATTACATTACAGTTTTTCAACTAACGTCATGCATTGATTTCATTTATTTAATACAAAATTAAGCGTCAAAATGGCTATCCTGCTTCGGTGGCACAATGACGTAAATACACTTAAAATACATTTTTGAGTAAAATATGCAAATTCTCGACGATAATAAACGACTCTATCCGTAACACAAAGGATTTTTTTCATAGAACTTCTTCTTCAAAAACAACAAAATAATTTTTTGATGACATTATTAACACTTTTTAATATTGAAAATATCAACATTCCCTTCGTCTTGATACACAAATTTTTACAGAAAATTATAAAATGGATTCATTAACTTCTTGGTCCACAAGAGCATTTAAAAAAATACCCAAATATAAAACAAGCTCAGACTAAAACCACTATTCCTTTCTGGGAATATTTTTTTTAAATTCATTACCTGATAAAATAAATAAAAATTTCAATATAAAAAAGTGGTGAAAACTAAATTTATTTTATTAATTACAATTATATAGGAAATTGGAGAATCTAAAATGTATATGAAAATTGATACATGATACAAATGATATAGATGTCTCACAAAGATGAAGCTATTTTTTATGGTAAGTATGTTTGCGGTGTTTGCGGTACGTGATCACTTTACACAATGTAACTTTCACCGATCTACTCATATTGATCACAAAATCTATCAAATTTTCAAAAGTTGATAAATGGTATTTATGAATGTACCTCGCTTCCCTTTATTCTATACAAATTACGCTATCGCCATCTATGGTTGAAATTTATCATTCCCGTGAAACAATATATAGATGTCACTGTTGGTAATTAAACTTCAATATTTTGATCAGGATATGGAGCAATGTTCTTTTCATGTGTATACGACATTCATCCGAATTATAAAAATGTACATTAGAATATGCCTGAGGATTATTTTAATTTTTTTACACCTTTTAAATGAATTTTTATGTTATGTTATGTTATGAATGATGTTACACATAAAAAATCAGTTTTCATACGAATCGCGCACGCTTAATGACATCAAGCTGTCAAATGATTCATTCAATTCTAAAATCGCCGTTCAATCTATTAATAATAACAAATATCTCCGAGTGGTATCTGTCACGTTGGTAGCTATAAATGCGCGCTAGTAACATAGACAGTATATTATTGTTGCGTTCTCAACATGGAAGCGCGCCAGGTGCTTAATCATAAGCGTTCGCACTCAACTTTTGAATGTTGTTCGTGCTTGCATTTATCTCGTTAACCAAACCTTCCTACTGTTCAACTTATCAGTGAGATAAGTTTGCAGACAAACTTACCTCACTGATAAGTTCTTCTTCTTTTTGACTGCGAAATAGGCCGGTGAAGCCGATTTGCTGTCAGTTAGATAAAAATAAATGGTTGTTGCCACATTTTGTTTGTTTGTTTGTATATTTTTTTATTTACTTGTAAAAATAACATATTTTTTCATTTAATAATCAAAACATAAATTAACGTAACACTTGGTCTTAAATATTCCAAAAATATATCAACATAAATAATCGTAAATAGAAACAAACTTTCACATCTGGCACATCAAAAAATAAACATGAAACAATAAAACATGATCACACATTAAACTTACATTTCACATATTTTGCACTTAACCTCCGAAAAGTAGTGAGACTATTTATTTCTTTCACATTTGCTGGCAGTTCATTGAAGTTCTTTATGGTACAAACTATTTTGTGTTTCTGCTAGTTTCGTTTGTGGAAGCCTAAAATCCCCCCCTACTTCTCGCACGATATGTGTAGACCTCGAAATTGTATTTCATATTTTTATACATGTATATTGGAACTAATCGGTTTTTTATTTATCTATCAAGACTAGGACATTTTGTATCATTTGTTGCATACTTGTCATTACCTTTAATTGCTTTACTATATCGCAAATTCTTGTATATTTGATACATCTTAAGATAGTTCTCGTGGCTCTGTTTTGAATTTTTCCTTCTCAGTTTCATTTCCCAAAAATAGTATTGTTGAATAGTAATTAATATGTTGAGTCATAACGGAATTATATACTAATTGTGAAGTTTGAAACTAACTAACTAACCATCACGCTGTTTCCTCGCAGGGGTAGGCAGAGAGGATTGAACGCCACACTCTTCTATCCTGGAACACAACTTTTGCTTCGGCCACATTCATACATCTTCTCATACACGTGAAGTTTGAAGGTTAAGTTTTATTCTTATTCTGCCTAAAAAAAACATTCTTTTTGGCCATTTCTTTGTAATCATTAAAATATGTTTGTTCATTAAAAATTTCAAGTTATTATCAATCGTTACTCCTAAATATTTTATTTTTTTCACCTTTTCAATGTCTTCATTCGCAATGAACTAACCCCCACCATAACTGTAGCCACACCCCGTTCAAAAATTGATTTGTTTTCTAGAATAAGTAATGGATAGTTAGTTTGCATCCGTCCTGAGTTAAGTGGTTAGTTAATACAAAGTTGTTTAATTAAAATTAACGAAAATAAGAACTTTTGAGCCATCTTACGACAGTCTCCCTTTGATTTTTATTTTAAAAGATAATTTTTCTATACACGTTACCGTTATTATCCGTATAGATAATAATAATCATACAAAAATCGCGGGAATGTTAAATACCTATTTCTTCATAAAATTTTGCACACTCACTTTATGACATCATGTAATAACTTAACTTTTTTATATATATATTTTTAATTTATTGTAATATAACTTAAAAGGGTAGATTTAAAGTTATAAAGTTACAGTTTATATAAAACAAAATCACTTTGTGTAAAACTACGAGTTTTATTAAATAGATTTTTTTTTACTAGATTTGTAAGTTGTTATGAGTAAAAAAACGACAAAAATAGTTGAAAGAAGTATTTCACTACCAAATATCAATATACCAAAAACATAATTGGCATGCTCGCATTTTATTTTGCTTGATGTAAGTTGTGTTGCGAATAAATAAACTAATTTTGTAAGAACTGCCAATAAAAAATGTTATGTTTGACATGACGAAATAAAGCGAAAAGTCCTTTATCCTCTGTGTAAGTCAACTCTTTGTAACGGTGGTTGGTGTAGTTCTTGATGGATTACTCTGTGGGCTTAAGTGATTGAAAATTTATTATGTTGACGCGAAAACTCCCAGGCACATCGCATCTAGTGTGATCAAACGCTTAATTTTATCCAAGAAGATAAAAATATTTTTTTCGACAAGCAATTCTGTTAGTAGCGAGGGAAATTGATGCAAATTTTTTCGAAGCCATTCGATTTATGTAAATGTTTAGACGTGGATGGAAGGACAAAAACACGCTATAGTGAGAGCAGAAACGAGTTCTTATATCTCTTTTACTAAAAAATGAATAAATTAAGGGATGTTTAGAGTGTATATTTCGAGGGTTTATCATCAGGGCTGGTGTATACATATTTACATGGGAAAAAGTCATAGAAAATTCTGACCAGAAGATTTTGAACGGCTGTAAAACCCTAAGAACATTTTGTCGGAAGGTAACATGTAGCTTATTTATTCAACATTATCTAGAAAACATATTTTACTAACAACGTATAAGTAAAATATGTAGGTATATAGGAAATTAATCTAGAAAATTAATTAATTCGTATTTTATTTATTAACTTTTTGAATACATGTTACCTAAATTGGCGGATTATTGCCAACTGGAAATTTCTCGTACCACCTTGTCTTCAACCAAAAAAATCAAAATAACAATTTTTTATTTATTTTTATTTTTTATTTATTTAATATTAAAACTACATTTAAATCATAATACATTTGTCTATTACAATCTACTTAGATACATTTTATTTTATTGCTTTGCCTCTCCAAAAATGAGACTTGCTCATGTGCTTGGTGAGGGGCTTTATTAGTTTATTTTGGATTTGGCTTATTTGTTCCTTAGCTATATGTCTTGTTATGCATTGTCAATTGCTATATGTCTTGTTAGCTATATGTCATTGCTATATGTCTTGTTATGCATTGTCAAATTGTATCGATCTTGTTTTGAATTGAATTGAAATTGAAACATGTTTCCCGTATACAGACAGTATTATAATAAAAAATATCTGTATTGGAACAAGGTGAGTATGAGATGGACAGGGACAAGGAATTTAAAGGAAAACAAAGTTTAATTAGATTTTGAGAAAGGTAAAATTATTTATATTAAAGAAAACACATTATTATTGTGAAGTTGCAATTTCAAAACAAAGTTCTGTGATTTATTAAACAAATTTTTATTAATCTATTAGAAAAGACATACAGAAAAATCAAATTTACGACTTTTTTTAACTACAATGGCGATTCGAACCAACGGACCTCCATTCTATCCGGAGATGGCGCGTTATCCAATTTTGCCATGGCAGTTTGGTAAGTTTACGAAAATTTTTCGACCTTAAATGTAGTCTCTTTTTAATTCATTATCATTATAAAAAAGACACTGCACGTAAGGTTGAAAATTTTCGTTAACTTACCAAACTACCGTGGCGGAATTGGATAACGCGCCATCTCCGGATAGAATGTAGGTCCGTTGGTTCGGATCCCGGTAGCAGTTTAAATATTTTGTCGTTAATTTGATTTTTCTGTTTGACTTTTCTAATTCATTAATAACAAATTGTTTAAAGGTAAAATTGAAGATAGTTATGATTTGTAACAATGTGATATCTGTTGCATAGTTGATTCTACAGCCTAGCTGACTGCACTTATAAATTACCTAGCCGTTATGAGTAATATAAGACATAAGACGACAGTAGATGTGTCATTGACTTCTCATACCGGGAATTCTGGGTTCGATTCCTATTGAGGTCACAATAAACCTTAAAATGTCTTATGCAATTAGGGAGCTGTAATTAAGGAAAAATTAATAAATTAAAAACTTGCATTGCACACACAGAAATTCGTGATCTTATGTCAGACGGCCAGCTCACGCAAAATTTATTATTCCCGATAATTTCTAAACTAAAAACCTATTGTTTGATCAGAAGTAAGGGTAATAGTTAAGAAAAAAGCATAGATTT
Organism: Agrypnia vestita; assembly: GCA_016648135.1. Taxonomy (NCBI): domain Eukaryota; kingdom Metazoa; phylum Arthropoda; class Insecta; order Trichoptera; family Phryganeidae; genus Agrypnia; species Agrypnia vestita. The sequence continues at coordinate 60,531 of JADDOH010004140.1, forward strand.
TTGCATTGTCCACCAATCAAAACACCCGTTTTCGTAAAAATCTATGCTTTTTGCTTAACTCTTACTCTAACTTCTGATCAAACAACAGGCCCTTACAATTTATAAGATAAACATTTAGTCATGTCAAGTCCTAAAAAGTTGAATGTGTAAATAATCAACTATATCGTAAAATTTGCAACAGCGCGCCCGCTCAAAGGTTAAGCGCATTGTTAAGATCTCGAAAAAAATTACTTGTGTCCTCAATTTTTTCCCTGCATAATGAATAATTCATGTTTGTGATTAACACGACGTAATGAAGCTGGTACCAGGCTCCACTGTGACCGCAAAATTCTTCTGACACCGGAATAAAATATAGGTGTAGAACTGGCGAGTTAATAACGGGCACAACTGGGCAGGAACGTACTTCGTCCTTACCAACAACTGGGACGCGACCCTTTGTTCGTAAACTGCGATAAAAAATATTAAAACAATTTAATTTAAGCACTAACTTTTAACCTGCTGTTTGAGTAATAGCACAGTATACTAAAAACAGTAATACGTCTTCATACAAACTGGCTGCTAGCTATTAGAATGTATGCGTGCATGCTCGGCGCCGTGTACGCACGCACTGTGACGCACACATTGACATAGAATACGGGGGCACAGGGCGGCGGCAGTAAGGGCCGTGCCTTTGGTGCCATTCGCGCTCGCAGCCGCCGCTTTAGAAAAAAATGCGCTTCCTGAAAAAAATGCCTTTTTATATGTTTGTGATGCTTTACTAAAAAGGTGTGTTGATTATCACAAAGATTGTGAGTTTTTAAAAGTCTACGTTGATGTTAATCAGCGTTCTTGCAATTTAAGTGCAGAAACTAGGTATACTAATTACAGAAATTTTCGGGTTTTGTGTCTACCTTATGCGTCGGAATCTCAGACGATACGAGTTAAAAGAAACGGAGTAAAAATAAAGTGACAACCCTAGCGTCAACGCAAGAGTAGGCTAATAACTCGTCGACAGGCCGGAGATAAACTACTGTTCTAGGTATACTGTGGTAAAAGTATTTAAGACCCAGCCATTATCCTTAGAGGCAACATTAAAACTGACAATAAAAATAAAAACAATATGGCTGAACAATACAATGTATGAAACAACGCATTTAATAAAAAAAATTATTAATCTTTTCTGTTAATATCAATATTTATAATATCTTTTGTTATTTGTATTTCTAGATTATTTGAAAAATTATTTTTAAATATTGTTGCTGAAGTTCTTAATTACTCGCAATTATTGGAATTTTTTTAGAATTTGGCTAGTTGTTAAATTTAATTGATAATTTATGAAAAAATACGTCAAGTAGGCAGAACGTGGTAAAAATGCGGTCACAGGCGCATACGAGTAAAAAAACAAATTTAGATTCATAGTTCAAGTAATAATACTGGATGGTCTTTGTCGCAGAGGCATCGGAAAACTTGTAGAACGTTGGAAAAAAGTTAAAAATAATTATGGAAAATACATTAATGACTAATTTGTTCTCATTTGGATCGAATTTATGTTAACAACCAATATTAAATTTGGCGATTTTTTTGCGCTATTTTTAATATTATTATTAATATGTATTACTTCCAGCAAGTCCTTGAAAAATCATATTCTATGTTGAATAGTCCCAGTAGGCTAATTCATACAAATACGTAAATTAGTCGAGACAAGGTGAAAGATAAGGTTCTCTTGTCTAGTAATTAAAAATGTTGCCACAATGTTTCTATTTCGTCCACAAAAAAATCTTCATTAAATATATATAAAAGGTGCACCAGAGCTAGAAACAGAAACTTGGACGGCAGATTCCTGCCTACGTTGTGAGTCTAAAATGTTCAAGCAACCACGACCTAATATCAATAGTTATGAAGATATGCAATATCAAAGTTTGCTTTTTTTTCCAGTATTTCTGAGATATTTTTGGCAAAAATATGAAATGTTATTACAGTAACTTATGTCGATTATGAAAATGATAAAATCCTTGCAAAAATTGAAAAAACTTTATTTTATCGAACCAGCAACCACTAGATTACTAAGCAAGAGTCATAACTACTATACCTAAAAGCTATTCAGGTCATGGCAGTAACTTTTCAATTCAATAAATTAAACTTTGTATTACGATCAATTTGATTTTTTTGTTTCTACTAAAAATAAGTACCTACAAAAAACAATAAGTAGCCTACGAGATTATCCTTTCGAGCGGGAATTATCAATCTTCTTCTTCATCAGCCTTCGTCTCTCCACTGCTGGATATAGGCCTATTCCTACTCTTCCCATCCTTTCTTGTTGTTTGTTAATTGTAGCCATTTCTTTCCCCCTACAGTAGCGTTTGACCTATAATTGGCGGCTACAGACAGCGTCTATTCCCTATGTTAAGGGCGGCTGATTTAAAACTCACCAATCCGTCTGCCAAGCGTGGTGTTTTAATGTCAAACACCTTCCAAAATGAACCCGAATTATCAATATTACTTTTAAAATAACCGTATTCACCGCTATGATGCTCAAATAAACATATTGATATATGATTATTATGATTATTATAACTTTATTAGGAAGTAGTAACACTCAATTGGATGTTCGCGCCCAAAAATTATCACTTGAAAAAATCGCTCCGTTTCATGTTGCTCACTAATCGCAGTTTTAACTTGGACGTACCTGGCGCGCGGTGCTAAGCTTTAGATACTTCGGGCCGTTTTCATACAATTCTAGAACCCTCCGGAAGCCCCAGGATGCTTATTTTTCTTCTTCTTCTAAAATAGGTTATCATGTATGTAAATCGATGATATATTTAAATAGCCAAAGACATATTAATGGTTATTTTAGATCAATTAAAAACTTTGTATTAACCACTTGGAGTAACTTTACGTCTACCGGTTTTGATACCACTCTATCTTCAATAATTAATTAAATCCGTGCCTTAATTAATTAAAATTAATAATTATGTCCAACCACAAAGTTCACACTATAAACATCAAAAATAACATATTGATGGTTTCGAGAGGTGCAGTATCTCTCATTATTAGGTGATAACTGAGCTTTATGCAATAATCATTGAATAATATAAACCTTGTTACCTCAACGCGAGTTTAATAAATAAACATGCATTCAAAACTACATTGAAACCTTTAGAAGTTGCCCAAAAATAAATTTTAAAGATCATTCTTAAAAAACTGAAAGATTATCCGACTACAGAGCTTTTCAATAAATTACTAGTCCCCACACTACAAACTATCTCCAAACAAAATTGCATTTTACGACTTTATAAAAATTTTCAAAATAATAACGAACTGACCCAACTAGTATCAAGTAGCAGAAATATAAATCTTGGTAAATTGCATATCCCTTTAGTATTTACCACAACTGCCCAGCATCATTATATATTTAAAGGTATGAAATGGTTAAAATGAGAATTGAAAAAAACTATGAGGCCTTTAAAAATAATTTTTAAAAAATCCCCTCAAAATGAACTAAATTTTTATTTTATATTAAGTTGTCTACTACATATTACTTAATTGTATAAATTCTTTATCATATAATTCTTAAGAATATTTCTTTAAAAATAGATAGTTTTAAATTAAATATTATTAAACTGTAACACTGTTATTATCTTTGCTTAAAATTTTATTATATTTCTCTCTTTACTATTTAATTTTTTAATTGTTTGCTTATTGTTAGTTTTTCTTTTTTAATTTATTGTCCCACATAAATGCATTAATTATAGCATATTTAGTAACTTTTTCTCTTAAATGCATTTATATACTATAAAAAAAAAACAAAAAAAATATATAAAAGTGTAAGACCCTCTCCAGACACAAGAATTAGTCTCTTTTTGGAAAGTTACAACGATATAATAAATTTATGTATCAATATATGTACTTTAAATAGACTAGAAAAAAATTTAATAATGCTGTATGTAATTAAATAAAAAAAATCTTTATATTTTTTTCACTACATAACTTTCTAGAGAAACAGAATCTCTCATTGACAGGTGAAGTATCTATTGAGTGTTGCTATTTCCTAATAAAGTTTAGCATTTATCAAAATGTTTTACTTGATACCTACTTCACTTCTCGATGAGAGATTCTATTTTTCTAGTAACTTAAGTAGTGAAAAAAAATATAAAAGATTATTAAACTAATTGACAAAGCAATTTTGTGAAGTCTCTTGTATCGTATGAATGAAAATCCTTATTTTGTTACATCTTATTATCAAAGTATTTGGGCAATAATCTGTGTCTGATTTTATATATTTATACCAAAACCTTAAGTCTTATTCTTTGATTTACTGATTTAAATTTAACGTCATTCAATTTTTTATTATTTTTGTCATTCTATTAAATTTCAATATTATACGCATTCTCGCTCCTACTTCTAATTTCTTCAGTGCTTTCACACAGTTGTTCATAAAAATAAAATGAAACCTTCATGATATATCACTTGTCAAAATGTATAACAAACGATATTTTTATATCACTTATAACATAACAAAACGACCGTAAAACCTTCCCACCCGAGCATTTATCAAGAAAACTTGAGGAGTGTTGCTCCCTTCTGCACCATTATATTTATGCCACGAGACATCGCCAGCAAACACATATTTTTCACTCCATCCGACCGAATGAGGGAAAATGACGTTAAAACAAATGTTTTTTCTTTCTGCCATCAGCTTCATTACTGTACCGAATGAACGGTAAACAACCCTCAGATTATTTCATCCCCCTAGTATTTTCTCGAGGAACTGAGAACTGAGTGCCGTGTGGCCGGAATATGCCGCAATTAATATGTGGCGGCTTTGTTAAGTCGAGGCTGAGGTTCGAGATTCACGTCGTCAAACAAAATATTTATTGGAATATTTATTTCATAATGATGTTAATTAAGAACAATTATTTAGGAATTTTTGAGCTATGCTAGAATATGGTTTTGAATATAATTTTGCCAATAGATAGATTTTGCTAAATTAAAGAACATATGTACACCGGAAATTTTGTGTGTGTATGTAGTCAATACCTTTAAAAACCTATACTTAAATTTGAAAAAAAAAACTGATCTAAATTTGAATCACTTGACTGAGTCTTGGTCAGTCATCTTCAAAGGGCTGACTTTCAATACGCCAAGTCGTTAAACGTTGAGTGATTCTGGTTCAATTAACTATTGGCCTAGGCATCTAATTGAATGTTTAATGAACGGCCTAGGCATCCAACTGACTAATTTAACCAGATGGCTGCGACATCCATACTACCCGAGACGAAACTTATATTTTTGGAAGAGACAAGACAATAGCCAGGCTTGTTGTAATAGGTCACGTCGAGGGTTGAAGAGGAAGAGAAAGTCTTTTGTGTGTATCCCAAAATATCCCAGAAGACTCCTGAGGAGGCCAAGACCCACCAGGGGTTGTACAGCCAAGAGTGATGATGATGGTGACAATGAAGCATTCTGGGATATTCTGCCATGTATATCTGACCTCTCTGGCATACGTTTCGGATCCCATTGCGTGGTCCATAATCAGGGCTGATTCCAATTTTATACTGTCGTAATCAGTAATAATTACTCTGTGGTTATAAAAGTAAACTAGATAAAGACTAGCTCGTTACATTGCGTAAAGTGATCAACTTAGCCAGCTAACACAGATCATAAGTCTTGTGGTCACTTTATGAAGATATCCATACACGTTTTTCATATAAATAGCTTCGTCTCCGTGAGGATTCTAAAAGTAATCTCAATCTATAATATTTAATTTACTTCTTCTTCAAACACAGCAAAATTATTTCGTGGTGACATTATAAGTATAATTATAGAATTAAGCTTTGTTAACACCACTTTTTTTATTATTGAAAAAATTCAATATGTTTCAAAGCCAATGGCTTCTTCGTCAGGATAACAAAAATAAAATTGAAAATCACAGTATATATAATCAAAATATTAAAATGTTATATATGGAAAATGAATAGGTACCTAATATAAAGTACCTACTTATATTATCTTTTAAATTTATTTTCTTTTTAAGTAGGTACTTTTTATTATGCATTTTCCATATATAATTTTTTTATATTTTGATTATCTATACTTCAATTTTTAAATTTTATTTTTGTTATCCTGACGAAGAAGCCGTTGGCTTTGAAACATGTTGAATTTTTTCAATAATAAAAAAAGTGGTGTAAACAAAGTATAAATCTATAAATTATTAGTTAATTTATTTTTAAAACTTTAACTAGTTTCCAAAATAATTAACAGGAATATACTTTGTATTAAACATTAATTTGTTAAAATATCAACATGTTTCGGACCCTAATCATATTACATTATATTTTTTATCAATACTGTATTCTAACAATTTCTGAACAAAATATTATCTTTCCAATAAAGCCAATACCGTGGCCACTATTACGATTTTGATGTGTTTTATTTCATTTTAATGTTGTTTACCCGTAAAATACCCTTTATTATTTTTTAAAAATTGAACTATTTGGCAGGTTCATTGTGGAAGTAATAAATTTAAAAATATTTTATATTATAGGGACGTGAAAAAAAAAGTTTTCATTTACAAATAGGTACCTATTTGAGAGTTGTGGGTTTTTGAACCAACAGTGCTAACTCTATTAAGAAACGTAAACTTAGTATTGCCGCTACAATGTAGACAAATACTTTAAAATTAAAAAAATGGCAAAGTAATTAAAACAAAACTATTAAATTATAATTTACGAGGCAAAATTAAACTTATAATTAAAGGCGAAACTTTAGTACCGTTAACAGTTGAAACTGTTACAAAATATTTTATGCTTCAAGTTGTTGCGGTTACGAAAACTTAATTTTTGTTACGATTTAAAACGTAATTATATCAAATTATTAATTTATCTTTGACTATACCATTCATTAGTTTATGCATATTCTCTTATAAGATAAATATTAAAATTTTTAAAAATAAGTCACACAGAATCAGAAATACTCAAATAAGAGAATGTCTCGAAGTAGAGCCCTTACTGATGTTTATCGAGAAATCACAGTCACGGTGGCTGGGCTAGCAAATTAAATATTTTATGTATATTTGAATATATATTTTCAGTCATTTTTATTAAAAGCTAATTAAATATAATAAATAACCAATTTTTTTTTGCAAACAACCACCTTTTAAGTTTGTTTTCAAATTAATTATTCAACGTATATTTATTTTGTGTTTTTATTCATTTCTATACTTCAAAATTTAATTTCTAGTACCTACACGTTGTATTTTTATATTTTAATAATTCAATGAACAGTGAATAAATATGAAATGTTTTATTTATACATATTAATAAAAATTATGTTGGCACAAACCTATTAAGCAGTTATTGAAGAAGAAAAAATAGAAGGCATCAAGAAAAATGATATTAAAACACAAAAATGATTATTTTTGCAATAAGAGGGATGGGAACCTTAAGGTGGAAAATGTTGCATAAACAAATGTAATTTGTTTTATTTTAAATGTAATGGAAACCTAAGAGTTTTATGGGTAACATTTTTACATGATTCAATATAAGAAATAATAATAATATAATTTAGATACAAAGTCTGAAAAAATTTTTTTTATAGTTAATCATTTAAGAAATATATAAATTCCAATCTTTTAAGGCAGGTGAGATTATTTTTTGCACTGTCACACAAGTCACTGAAGGTTTCATTTTGACCAACTTATTAAAATCATATTTAACTAATTATTATTTTTTGTAAGATAAAGTAAAAAAGCATTTTTGAAAATATTAGCAGGATAATTTGTGTTTTAATATAAAGTACTAGCGGTTTCTGATGCCATGGCCTAGCATGGGATATTTTGTAAGTATTTTACAATGTAATACAATTTTTTTATTTTCAGTTCAGGGGGATACTGAGATATCCGAGGCGACGGGGTGACTATATTTTCCTAGAATGCAACTGAGAAAAATACCAACCAACAAGTAACTATAAAAAAATTAATTCTATGCAGACATTGGGTCCTGATTGGTCAAGTACCGAAGCGGTGTAAGACAGAGGAATATAGAAGTGCCGATCCTCTTTGGACAACTGGGCGAAAATGATGATGATGATGAATATCCATATATGTAATGAATATGCTTTATATCCGAGGCGGCGAGGTGACTATATTTTTCTAGAGCAAAATAAAATGAATGGTTTTCAATATAAAATACATCTATATGGGGTGGAGAAAGTGGATGGGCAGGGAGGAAGGGTGTGTTTTGGAAACAGGTTACGAGTAACTTTGCAAAAATTTGACAATGTGCAAACATACTGGGTTTTGACTGGTCAATTACCAAGTTGCCTTGTTGAAAATTTGCATTCCCTATCCTCTTTAGACGAGTGCATGAAAATGACGATGTTGATTCATGTATCAAATTTTTTTAAAACATTTTAGAAAAAAAAATGTTTAAAAAATGTTCTGTGGGATGTGATAAAAATAAGTGCATATCGTCGCTGTATATATAATAAATGCTTTGTGATGTTTTAATGTGTTCTGAGATAAACGAATAAAATTGTTTTAAAAAATAATTGCACAGACTAGTTTTATAAAAAATATTTAAATAATTACTAGGCAGAATTTCCAGATGAACTGCAATGTTTTTTTAGTACATGTCCATTATTTAAATGAAAAATTGACAAATTGATTCATTCATCTCAGAATGTACTAAACGGCACATAGGATTTATTATGTATATAGCGACGATATTATCCATATGGTTATAATGATATTATCTATATGATTGTCAACTAGTTAAGGATGAACATTAATATGTTATATATTTCGTACAATAAAAACCAAAAATTAAGTCTTTTCTCACGGTGTCCCGGTACTGTTACCCCCTGCATATATCAATTAGTTTAGCTTATTGTTGAGGGTGGCCATTGTTTAGATATGTTATATTGATTCAATTAATTAATTTAATTCGCTGCTGTATGTAACGCGTGCTATTACAGTGTTTCATGCTTGTTGCATTAATGTTGTGTTGTAACAGAACATTAAATAAAACATAGAGGAAGCCTTTGGATGCTAACCGCTTTCACTATTAATTAACGTTCTTATTAGTTTCACATTTTCCATTAAATATCTCATTATATCTATATAGAAACAGATATATAAATATAAAACTAATAGGGACGTTAATTTTTTATAATAATGGTTCTTATAATAAATTAATTTTATGTTATAACATTTTAAAAACATTGTACTCCCCATAATACGAGACAAAAGCTTGAGCTTATGGGAGGAGTATTTACATCCAAATTAAAGTACAAAAGCAGAAACCACTTAGAAGTAGTAATTTTTATTATTATTTTTGCACAGAACCATTTGAGACATGTGGGCAATGTTATTTGTTTTTTTCGTTTTCCAAAATCAAGGATTTGACTTCTTTCTTAAACTGTTCATATTTTGGGATGTTTCTTTCATGAAATTTGTTTTGCGACGGCAATGTATTGTACCGTTTGACTCCCAAGTATGTACAATGATGTTGTGCTATGGTGGTTCTTAAACTTTGTATCTTTATTTGCCCCTTTGTTCTATGTCTATTACTTAAACAGTCTAAGGGATGATAAATAATCTTTTTAAATTTAGCATAGGGAGTTAGTTTTGTATACTTAGTCATAAGATTTTTTGCGAATCGTTTAAATAATTATTTTTTGTATTATGATAAATGGCTGTACGGTGGACCTTTAAGCCCCTTCCCACCCAATAATACCATACTGTAAGAGGGACTGCACCGACGCGTAATACACCATTTTAATAGTATTTTTGTTTAATATTTTGCGTAGATTGTAAAAAACATTGATCAGATTTCTCAATAGTTCCATAGTCATATTGACATGGTCTTGCCATTTGACACATTTGTCAATTGTTATTACTTAATATTCAAATATTATATTATTATAATATAATATGAATATTATAATTCAAATATCAATATTAAACTTATGATTAAACTTATAATATTGTATCCGAATTAAATGACAGAAGATTGTCATCAAACCATTCTTTGATGGCCACTATGTCATGGTTAGCTGCAAAAATAATTCCATTCCATGTTTTATTTTCAAGAATTATAGCAGTATCATCAGCAAAGACTATAATTTCATCACGAAGTAATCATTTAAACATTTTATTTATATAAATTAAGAATATGACATGGTCCGACGACAGTTCCTTATGGAATTCCGAATTCCAAAATTTCAGGTTCGCTTATTGAATGCTGAAGTTTGAGATGTTGACATCTTTGAGTTAGATAGCTTTGCAGCCAACATCTAACTTTTCCAACAATGCCAATGTCATTCAGCTTATTGATTAATTTTGAGTGTGAAATACTATCAAAGGTCTTTCGTAAGTCAATGAAAATACCTAGGCATTAGTTTTGTTTGTCTAAAGCATTATATATTGTTAAAGCAAGTTTGGCAATGGCGTCATTTGTTCCCAATTTTTTTCTTAAGCCAAATTGATTAAGACTCAGTATTTTATTAATCTCAATGTAATGAATAATTTAAAAATTAACAGATGAATGCGGTTAACATCCAAAGGCGCAAAGTGTATTCCTACGAATGCACATTAATATAATACAATTACATATTATTATTAAGAAAATAAAATTGACAATAAAGTTAGGACAAAAAAAAATATATAGGCGCAATATAGATTATTTACTTCTTCAATAGAAATGCTAAATGATTTTGAGGTGACATTTTTTATATAATTAACAAGAATGTACATTTTTATATCACTTATTTAATCTGATAATAATTAAGCTGAGGACATATATTTTTTTATCATGACTTATAAACAAAACATTCTGAGTTGTTCTTCTTGTTTGCTCAACAAGAATTGGTAAGAAATCATATTGAAAATCATTCTTTCAAATCACAATGAACCTAGATGCTATCTTGATCTTCGCATTTTTTTATTTTTTTTATTACTATTTTTTTAAACCAGTCAAGTCGAAGTCATTATATTTCGTTTTTATATACAAATATTTACAGCCACTAGATATAATTTATTGCCTTTCCTATCTATGTATATTATACTCTCATATTTGTCTAATTTTTTGTCCAAATAATCATTGACTATCTACAATCATATGCAACTTACTCTTCCCATGTAAAGTAGCAGCAAAACGAATGATATACTAACATTATGTTCACCATCTAGCGAAATCGTCCAGGATCGTTTTTAAACTACTGTCACTGCTGCGCTGAATGACTTATGTCTCTTTGCCGACGTTGAATAGGGATCTGTAATCTGCGGATAACTCTTTAGTTATCAGTTCTTGCGGCTTTTATTTCACTTCGTCTGTTGTGCTGTGAGAAGTAATGCGATGTTATTTTATGTATGCCGAAGAAATTCCTTCTAACGCACTTACTGTTTCATGATCGCCACGCGCGGGCCGCGCCATGATTTTGATTGATTGGGCTGGCATCCGATGTATTCTGCGCCAATCCCTAGCCAGAATTCGAATTTTTAAAAATCCGCCCAGTGACAATTGAAATGCGTGTTAGGTGTAGTTTTCGGTAAAAACCGAAATTCCTCTTCGTGTGTGTTCAAGATCAGTTCAATTTAGCCTTCCGGAAGGAACACACCAACTGTTGCGGATTCGACGAAGCCAGAAGAATTGCGATTGAAGCAGCACACGACGTACCAGGAAAACGCAAGTACAATTTGTCCACTGCGTCATTGTTAGCTTTGGCCCAGTGTATCTCGGGTGTCATTTGTTATCAATCATTGTCAGCGGCGATTGGAAGGAAAATCTTTCTTTCTAATATCGTGGCGAACGTCCGTCATCGTGCACTTACATATGTAAAAATATGTATGTAAAAATGTTTTGTTTTATAAATAAGAATAAAATAATGTTTATTTAAGTTTCGAGAATTTTAAAAAACGTTACAAAATGAGGTACCACCTTGTGCGTGAATTTGGTCCCTGTCTATCTGGAGGAAAGCTTGATTACACACACAGCCTAGATTTAGGCGGAACTCGGTCGTGGGGATTGGAAAGCCTCTGAATAATTTCATGTCTTCCATTCATGTGGAAAATTAATATTTTATTTGGTCCCTCGACTGCCGGGAAGAAAAAACTCCATTAATATATTATGAGATTCCTGTTTATTTTGTTCCTCCGGGGATCTGATTCGAAGCCGGTTGTTTGATTGCTTCCAAAAATCTTGATCAATTTTTACATTTTATTTTTTTACAACTCGCTTAGGGCTGCTCTCATGTGGGCTTTTATAACGTTATTGCAATATTCATATGTATAAAAAAAACATGGCTGCGGAGTCGGAGTCAGGGATGGCAGACTAATTTTATAAATTGAGTCATTTATAATTATTTATTGAAAATAAATGTAGCAAAAAAACATGCCAAAACCACATAAGCTTGCGAAAATCACATCAATACTAATAATATTGACATAATCAAGATAAATTATTGATGTCTTCAAGAGTAGAAGCTATTTATATCAGAAATAATGTATGAAGTCGTTATTGAGCATCAACAGGATAAAATATTTGAAGAAATACAGAATAAGAACATAAACCTATATAACTTTAAAACAAATTGATAATATTTGGATGTTTGTACAGAGGAATTTGTGAATATTGCAGTGTGTAAAGTGATCACTTCAGCCAGCCGAGATAAGTTGCAAGCCTTGTGGATGTCCAATAAAGATATGGTAAGTCAAAATCTAAATTTGGGTACTTCGGTCATTATTAGCCTTAATAGTAATTAGCTAATAATGACGAAGTACCCAAATTTAGATTTTGATTTGCCAGACCTTACTTGGTAGTAAGCTTTCGATACGAACAGACGTGCTCGCACTGCCTCTCGTGACGGAAATTTATTAACAAGGCACCCTGAAGATGCCTATTGCGATTCAGGCAAAACGTCGGTTGACGAATGATCCTTCTGAGGACAGATTTTGACGCGGGTTACCCCCAAAGTAATTAATACTAACATACTTACTTACTTACTTATATTATATATATATATAATATATATATATATATATATATTATATATATATATTTGCTTATCCTCATATAAACAGCTTTGTTTCTCTGACCGTTACATCGTGTTACTACATTTTTGTACATGTACATGAAGTAAAATGTCTTCGGATGATGTTGAGTAATTGTTGTACTCAATTTAGTCGGATGAAGAGCAGACGAAAGAGATATTTTGGGTTGTGTTTCATCTCTGACAGCTTTAAAATCATAGACAAGAGCAGTAAAATACTGCGATGCTTACGGACATTAAAAAAGTTTCATTATACGAGCATTGGTATTATTTACTAACGAACGGCCATCCGTGAGTTAACTGTCGATATACTAACGCCACTAATGAGTATTTGGTCTTGTGTTCATAAGATCGTCCCTTAATAATAGGTGTACCCATAAGTAATCAATTGTTTTTGGTGTGGAATGTTTGCTTCAGTCAAGCTCAGTAAAGTGAATGTGTAAAGACGTGTTTTACACGCAATATTATAATCCGTGGTCTTGTGACTTGTGACAATTAAATTAATTTTTTCATGAAATGTTGGACCTGTAAAATGTTGTAAAATGTTGTAAAATGGCGGACAATCAACTAAGTGAAACATTTATGTCATTGCATGCTGTTTCATTTTCGATCGAGTGTTAATGCAATGGTCGCAACAAAGAAAATTTTAAATGTGTATGGAGACGTATTGAGAGTTAATAAGTACCGAAGTTGGTTTAGAATATTTTCCGATGGTGATTTTGACTTGTCTGATAGCGATCGAAGTGGGCGCCCGGTAGGGTTTGATAATGACGCTTTAAAAATACCTAGAAGCATATTTTTCTTAAAAGTCTACCAACAAGATGGCATAATAAATAAGATGGCATAGATGGCGTACCCATCTCAATAAATACTTCTTAGAGAAACAAGGCAGACCATTTTAGTTTCTGACTCGGTTGCTTCATAATTTCATAAATTGTAATTAATTCACCGTTTATCTTTTTGATACTATTGATAATGTATATAATTTCTTTTTTATACTTGTACTATTTTATATTTACTTTGTATTTAAATTTTATATCTTTGTTATTTTATTCTGACTTTTGTCACTATTACGCTTCTTATATTTACTCTGTATTTTAAATCTTTTATCTTTGTTATCTTATACTTACTTTTATTTACTTTCTCAGTTTATATTATAAGATGTATTTTGTGTAACATAAAATTACTTCTTAGAGAAATAAGGCAGTTCATTTTAGTTTCTAACTCTGTTGCTACATAATTTCATAAATTGTAATTAATTCTCATTTGTTAACTTTTTTATACTATTGAATATATATTACTTCTTATTAGTACTTTTGTTATTGTATATTTACTCTGTAATTATTCCTTTGTTTATGTCTGTTATTTTATGCTTACTTTTGACATTATTATGTTATTTTATATTAACTCTGTATTCTACATATTTTATCTTTATTATCTTATGCTTACTTTTACTTACTCTCATTTTATATTATAAGGTAATTAGTACATCAAATTACTGTAATAGGTTTGGTAACCGTTGAAATAAATAAATAAATAAATAAGGTTCTTGATAACGATAGAGATTAAATCGATTAAATATAAAATAAAATGTAGTTAAATTCTTTTTTTTCACATAAATAATTGATTACTTATGGGTACACCTAATAAACGTATGTTTCTAGAGCAGATCGTGATATGTTCGTCAAGCATACTACTTATATAAAAGTTTTTTTAATATATTTTATACCTGGCATTCTATTAGTGTCGCAAATAAAATAAAATTCGTAATAGCAAAAAGAATGGTAGAATTTTGAGTACAAAATCAATAAATAATTTCCCAGCACGGATATCAGTAGGCATATAGCCTGAAGGCTTCGGCTTGTAAAGGCTTAGATGATTATGGGATAGTCCCTTTTTCTTTCATAAGGTGAGTCGAGGATGTGATATTGGAAATATATCCCTTGGCGGTATTTTTCACGGTGAAAATATTATACTAGGAGTTAAGTTAGATCAGAAACTGTAACGCTTTTAAGGGAGGTTTTCGAAATTTCAAGAAAAGTTCTCAAATGTCTCAAAAATCCCGCAGGATCTTTTTAATTATTAATTCAGCACGAAAGTGAAGGATAATATTTTAAGTAAAACAGACCTGTGTCATCTGGAATATCTACTTTAGACATTTAAGTACTTGTAAAGGATAAAAACCATTTTTACGAGACAAATGAAAGGGGAAATTAAAAAATGACATTTTTTTTATAATGCTTGGATGATTACCTCAAAGAATATCTTCATAATTATTATACACTTTTCCTGAGTTAACATAATCTTTTTTTTTTTGGTTGTCAGTTTTATCAGATGAGACATGAAACCTACATATATTTCAATTCTGGCTCGCCCTCATAACTGACCTCAGACCCTATTTACAAATTTAAAATAAATAGTTGCTTGAACATTTCAGATTGCATTTTTTTTACATTTTGAAAAAAAATTGTTTTCCTCCCATAAAAGATAAAAGATTCTTGTTTATACTATCATCAAGAATATATAATATGGTTATAGAAAATATATAGAAATGATGGAAGATATTATATAAAATATGACTTAAATGACATTGAAATATATTCAATTTGATTTTTAAATAATATTACATTACGCCTTTGTTCAATTTCAATTACAGTACGGTATTATTGGATGGGGAGGGGCATATAAAACCACAATATCAAAATTATAAACTATCGAAAATAATTCTAAAAAATGACTACCCATGTACTTAACTAAATAAAGAATTCAGAGTACCAAAAATAATAGTATATATGCAAGAAAATTCGTTAAACCAAATTTTTTAAATTAAAAATACATTAAACATAAGAAGCGATCACAAGATTTAGAGATACACTTAAAATACCAAAATTTAATTTTAGCACTACCCAAAATATTTTTTTAATATTAAATTCTTTAATCCTTTAAATTATTTCAATTTAATCTAAATTTATTTTAATTCTTAAAATACTCCAAACGATCAGAAATTAACAGATTAGAATAATTTAAAATTGAAAACAAAAAGCATATATCTATTCAAACATCCACTAGACACTTAATATAATCATGAAACTTTTTTAAAATGCATATTTATACCTTGTACCTGTAATAGTCCTTCTTTATACACAAGTCTTTTGACTTTCAAAGAGATAGTAAAATAAATTGTTCCCATATTTGAAATGATATTTATTTTTGTAAAAAGAACAAAAAAAAAATTTAAAACATGTTTATATAAAACTAGTCAACCTGCGCGGCTTCGCACGCGCAGATTTTTGGTAACTTATAGTCATATTTTATCGAATTGTATATTAACCTTAAAGCGTTCGTAAAAAACGCATCGCTCGACCATTTTTTCATCAACTTTAGTTGTAAAATAGGTCACCTCGAAAAGCTCTTTTATTTTAACGGGATAAATATTAGTGAAATTTTTTTATAATTGGATGAGCAGTTTTAGAGATTACCTCCTACGTTCAAACTTACAATCGTTACCTCTTTACATATAAGTATATATGATTCAAAAGGGTAACATATATATTTTTTAAAAATCCACAGAGTTAAGAACTATCACAGTAGATGAGAATACACTTAATATAATGATAAATCTTAAATTATTAATCATCAATCCTGAAATTATTAATAATATTATCATTATTAATCATTAAATTAGAAAATTTCGCATGCCATTAAAAACGTCGCTTTTAAAATAAGACAAACCAACAAATGTCACCAGCATGTAAAATTACACTTAAATAACACGTCAGCATTTCAAATATTTTTTTGAATAATAAACTGACTTTGATAAAATAATGTTTGATTATTGTATTGTCATCAGGAATAGGTCTCACTGCCAAATTTCAGAGTGATTATTGGGCAGAAAGTGGGTCAAATATTGATTCGAAATTACTCGCTGACAGAAAATTTAACTTGTAATTGTAAAAAATAGTTTTATAGTGCAAAACTTATAATTAGGTATTAATAATAAGTTTTTGGTAGCAGAGTAGAATAGGTATAAAAGAGAAGTAGATTAATGAATATTGTAAAAAAATTCAATACTTTTCAACCATAAAAAAGTGTAATAAATGTTTGCAATAAAATAAATGGATAAATTTCTTTTGATCACGATTTCTGTTCACTGCATAAAAAATAGTTAAGAAATATTTAAATACCTTCCCTTCTTTAGAATTTTTTTTTTTGTCACTTTGAATAAACATAATTGCAGCTAAAATTTGATTGCAAAATTTAATTAATTTCAGAATGTTTCTCTTTCAATAAACTCGCAAGCGCTGTTTCGCTTATGGTCGGTCGGCAAAACTTATGGATGCAGTTCTAATTAACAATTTTTAATGAGGCAAAAATAATCCTTTGTTCTAAACGGAAAATTCTTGACGCAAAAACCACTACTGTAATACACTATATCTTATACTTGACTTAAATGGTTACTTTATCTGAGTGATTCAGATTATTCCCTGCTTGAACAAATCTTTCTTCTTCTTCTTTCTCAGCCTTCTTCCCTCCACTGCTGGATGTAGGTCTCTCACTCATCTCTGTTTCTTTCCCCCCATCCAGGTTCTTTCTGCTTGCTGGACTATGTCATCAGACCACCTTTTGGGAGGTCCGACGCTTCTATTTTTCGTTCAGGGCCTCCACTTTAGGATTCTGGGTGCCCATCTAGTATCCTCCTGTCGAGCCATATGTTCAGCCCACTGTCATTTTCATTTCGACATATGGTCCTTAATTACGGCAAGTTTTGTTCGGCGTCTTATTTCTTCATTTCTGATTTTATCTCGAGGGCTCACGCCGAGCATCTGCCTTTCCGGGGCCCGCTGTGTACACTTTAATTTGTGTGTGCTTTTTGCTTTTAGTGCTACTGTTTATAGGCACCGGTAGGATACATGTGTCAAACATTTTTCTTTTCAGGCATACATCAATGAATAGTGCGGAAATTAAATTCACGTCCAGTGATTTTGCGTTTCAAATAAATTTTTAAAAATATTTGATATGTAACATCTTTTCTCTCGCTTTCTTGCAATCTGTGGCAGTGATTTCGTGAAAATGGACGGAAATGCGTAACAGGAAATAAGACGCCGGCAGCGTGCACAATTTCATGTGACCAACAAATTTTTTTCTTCTATCAAATTCGTTAATATCATAGTAGACTGTTTTAACGACACAGTCAAAATTATTTACCGACAGCTCACAGTGACGCGAATTTAAATTTTTTTTAACGATCAAATTCTTCAATATAATAAACAGTACACTGTTTTATCGACATTGCCAAAATTCAATGACAGCTCACAGTGTGGCAAAATTCAATAATTAAGAAATGCACATACATTTTCTTTACTTGTATTTACTAATCAATAATTATATAGCTATTAGCTTTTTTAAATATTGAGGATAATTTCTGTCTCTGCTCAATTGATATTTTTTATTTTGATTAAAAAAAAGAAAAAATAGTATTTTTTAATTTTGAGGTTAAAATTTTTCGCTGCTTATTTTTTATTTTTTAAATGATAAACTCAAGCTCGTAATGAACACAGATCAAAATGTTTCGACCACTAACAGTGGTACTGTTATTGAAGCAATTTTTCAACGCTTTTTAAATACTTTGAAATCACAAGTATATGTCTCATATTTTAGTTACCATAAGTCCGTCTATCTCCGCTCTATCCAAATTTAACAAAAATTACTGTCTTTATTAAAAAATTGCATTACTCCTAATCTTTTTTTAAAATAAATACAATTTTCAATAAAAAATAGAAAATTTCATTAAAAAGAATTATTCTTTGTTAAGAAAAATCATTTCAAATAGAACCTGAATCATTTTTTTCAGCATGCTATATTAATTAATGTTGCTTATTACCAAGGTGAGATCTCAAATGTTACATGTCATATGCGACTACCGTAAGGCTCGCTCGTTTTTTTACTCCCCTTCTTTTAAGTCGTAGCGTCTGCAGCTTGTTGTCTGCCGGAAAAACTTTGGATCGATTTTTAACCCTTTTTCCGTGATCCAATCGAGCTGAAACTTTGCTGGCAGACTCGTGGCGACGATAAAAATGATCTAACAAATTTTCGTTTAAATTTTTGTAATAATTATAGTTTAATTTTGGATTTTTCGAAATTTTAATGGCTTTTTCTAATTGGAATCGATACAAATGAGTAATGACTCCGACGCGTGCAGAAGCACGAAACCTGATTAACTGAGAAAGAGAGTATAATAAAAACTTGGTTTTTATGGGTTACTTTTTTTTAATGTTTCATTCGCGTCCTACAGCCACAATACCGCGACAATTTGTTTTGAGTATGTTTTCTTTTTGGTTATGTTGCAATATCAATTATAGTATAATCTGAAGAAGAAAAAATAGCGGAAAATTGTGAAAACGCACTTATAATACGTTGGATTTGCGATTTTTCATTATATTGCTAATACGTTTAAGGAATTTAAGATCTTGAATATTTTTCTTCAATTTGCTCGAACCGGCTGCTTTCCCGGAATAAACTTTTTTAATTCGCCTTGGGTCAACAAAACGAACAAGTAATATATTTTGGATGTAATGTACTTTTAGCCTTTGAGAGTCAATATAAGACTTTAATTTAAATTGTTCGAATTTATGAAATTCTTAAATTAACCTTTTTTCATTTCGTTTTATAATTATAATCTCAGCAATATCTTTATATGAAGGTTCTTAGAATACAATTATGTACTTACTGGATTTTAGCCACAGAAGGAAAAATCTCAGAGAGACGAAGCTATTTATAAAGGAAATATGTATGCGCCTAGATCTTTGTTTTTGTGAGACTTCTATGATTTATCTTCGTTAATTTATTATTATTCTTCTGTGAACGTAAATCAGTAATTGTGTTTTTAGGACATACATATGATTTTTTTTATTTAATTATAAACTGGTCTATAAAAGGAGTTCAAAATTAAAAACTATGATCGTCAGACATATTCTAGTATGTATGTTAAATAATTCGGATAAATATAATTTATCTTTCAGATCGTTTTATATATTTTAAGATCATCTGCAAACAGCAAAACAGGTCACCATATTAATATTCACTCATGAAATTTCCATCAGGTTATATATATTTATTTATTTTGTCACACCCTATCACTATAAATTTATTATTCACTCTTGAAATTTCCTTGAGCATGTATATATTTTTTTTCGTTGATATTCTTAACACCTTGTAATTATAATTTTAATATTCATGAAATAACATGATGTGATATACTTCTCCCATAAGCACGAGCGTCAATACTTTTATTGTGAGTAAAACATTTTCTTTTTATTGTATGAATGTATTTTTGTATTCAAAATTATGTACCATGACATGTATATAATAAATAAAATAATTAAAAAAAAAAAATTTGCTGCTCAAGCGTCCCGTCATTTAACAACAATTGGCAATCCTACCTCCACTAACTGAACTTTTTCATTCAAAGGCTAACTGCCAATAACTCACGCTTTTTGCGGGTGAAAAAAATTCACGAATGCGCATGAATATTGTCTTCGTATGTCCACCAAAATTCACCTGTCGTGTTTCATTTGTTTGGGTGCAAAAAATAAATGTTCGTTATAATACTTTGAACACATTACGTAAATTCTAATTTTATGTTCTACACTGTTTCTAATTCATGAACTGCCAAAAAATCATCCTATCATAAAATATATATAAATAATGATTATGGATCAGTAACGATCTGTTGAAAATTTGTGTGTACATAAAAAATTGAGTAAAATTTAAAATTTTCGATTGAGTGTCGAGTGAAACAGGTGCTATAAATGCGTTTTATCTGCAGCGTACAAAAATTAATTTATACCATTATTCGAGTAAAACAGCATTTATTTTTGAATCATCCAATTCCAAAGGCCGTTCGAATCAATCGGTAAAAATTGATATTTTGGTACTATTGTATGCTGGTATTGTAATGTCAAACAGACACGAATATGCACAATTCAAATTCCATTTCATTGCATTGTAAATTGAATTGTAGTAGTTACGTGAGTCCATTATTGCCCGGTATTTTCAAAATTTAACATATTTCCGCGAATTCAGGACAGTGGTGGTGAACCTTGTGGCACGCGAGTGCAATTGGCATGCTACGAATTTTAAATAAAAATCCATTTAACAAAAAAACAACAATTGTAAAAATAGTTATTTTTACTCCCTTTCTTTTAACTCGTACGTCTGCTTGCTTGCTTGTCTGACAAAAAACTTTGGATCGATTTTCAACACTTTTCCCGTGATCGAATCGAGCTGAAACTTTGCAGGAAGAATCGTGGCGACGATAAAAATGATCTAACAAACTTTCGTTAAAAAAAACTAATAATTATAGTATAATTTTGGATTTTTCGAAATTTTAATGTTTTTTTCAAATTGGAATCATTATAAATGAGTAATTAGCCCGACGCGTGTACATACACGAAACATGATGCTTAGCGAAAGGGAGTATTGTAAAAACTTGGTTTTTAAAAGTTAGTTTTTTCACCAATTAGATTAGATGGATAGATTTATTTGACATGCATAGGTGACAATTTTTAATAGTGTTTACAAAAATATATAAGCATGTTTCATTGCTACTGAGGGTCTTGGAAGCAAGTAAACAGTACATTAATTTGACGCTCTGCCTGCTACACTAGTAATATACCGTATTATAGCAGACAGTGCTCTTTCATTAGGTATAGTATATGTGCAAGAATATTTATTATTTATATAAAGCAGTTATAATATGAATAAATCTTAGTGCCAATAAAAAATAACTAAAAATAATAATTAATTATTAACAATTTTAATAATGGTGTTAATTAAACATTATAGACCGTAAAAAAAGATGTGAAAGATGCAAATAAAAGAAAGTAAATAAAATTAGTTGAAAAGATTAAAATAAAGGTACGAGTATCTTTAAAATTTCGGTTACGTTTTGGCTTTTAAAAGGTTTTGTGCATGTTTTCTTCCATCAAGTTTGTGTTTACTGGGGTATTATGCCGCGTTGTTACGACTTTTTGGGCCAACATTTCGGATCCCATTGTAGGGTCCATCATCAGGGCTGATGTGTTGTTAATCAACAAGTTTTTAGTTTGAATATTTTTGGAGCTTGAAAGAGATGAAATCTCTGTGAAAAGGTTTTGGTGAATTTTGGTACAAGATAGTCGCAGTTCACTTGTGCCCATGTTAAGTGAGAGTCAGTTATTTGTTGGTGATCTTGTTTGTACCGGAAAAATATTTTTAGGTGTTAAGTAAATATATCTGATTGATATCCAGGACGTGACATTCTCTTAATGTGAATTACAATGTCAATTTTATAACACATTGCTAAATCATATAAATAAAATCACATCACTTAGAAAAATGTTGCTGTACGCAGTGCGCATATTGCTTGTATAAAATAAAAACAGAACTGAGAGAAAAGGATCAACTTGCTACAATGAGAAATAATAATATTTTTCACCGTGTGTACTAATTTTTCTTTCCAACGATTTTTTCTGAAAATAACAATTTTCTCAACAATTTAAAAAGGTAAGGTGGCCCTGTAACTTTGATGCACACTTTGGGAACTACTGTTAAAATAGGATATTTAATGGAGAATAAAAAGATCGTTTTGTTTTCGATATTTAATAAATATCGTATATATTTTACGATTGTCGATGTGAGAAAAAATTATTCCGTAAACACAAATAAAATCAGATATATTATAGATCTCATGAAGACGAAATTATATTTTTTTTATGGGAAAGTGGGTATGGAAGTCTTTGGGTGTTCATACGGCACACGACCTATTGTACGGCTGGCTAAAGTGATCGTTTTACACAATGTAACGTTCACCATTTACACCCATGATAGAATAATAATGATTACTAACATGAAATGTACTGAATTCTAGATTTTGTATATCTATCCCTTCCAAAACCATATTTTATATACCACAAATAATATAAAATAAGAATATAAAAAATAAAAATATTTTTTTTTTATAAAAATAGAGATGCCAGCACGGAATTCGTGTCCCATCAATATTCTTAATATTTTCAAATTAACCTAAAGGCTTGTGCTATGGAAATAGAACTAACTTGCTGATTTGGAGTGAGATTCGAACCCGCGACCTTTGGATCACGAGACAAGAGTCCTAACTATCAGACTAGCAAGTTTTAGTTTGAAAATAGTAAGAATAATTACTTAAATTTATTACTTAAATTAATGGCTTAAATTAAAAAAAGGAATGAATTGAAAGCTATAAACGTTTAATTTTTATTTACATAATACTTTGGATGCGGTCGCTTATAATTAGCGCATCCAAATTGACGTTCAATATATTAAAAATTTCGCCAGTAAAATTTTTGAATACCTACCTATACCTCAAATAGTTGATTGAAAAATTATTCTAATATTTTTAATAATATTGCTATAAATATGAATTGTTTATTTTTTATTGGCTCCGTTAATTCGTAATCTGCTTAATGCGACCCTGGATAATCGGAGCGGACCTAAAGTATATAATATTTTATATTATGTCATTTTTGTTCTTGACTGAACTGGACCGCTTGACATTTTCAGTGACAGCAATCGATTAGGCTACCCGGATCACTGTGATCTGTCATCTCGCTAAACGTGTGCTTGAATTTTGCGGCTCATGACAAAAGAGGCGAAAGTACTTTTTCAATAAAATTACAAACACTGTCCCCGCTCATATAAAACCCACGTTTCACACTTATAAGACTGTTTAAATCTTTTTTACTTATTTTATACTTTGGTAGAAAGCAATAACTTTGTGGTTTGACATATTAAAATAAATAAAAACAATTTTCTTTGTATTAAACCACGATTTATTATTGTGCCAACCGGTTTCGCTTAAACTTAAACATCATCAGGGCAACTTAATAACTAAACAATACATACAAAGCAGTGCACTTATATATACATACTGAGGGAGACAAAATATAAAATTACATAGAAAAAGTAGAGACAACAATATACGAGTACATATGAAAGAGATATAATATAAATTACACGATAAGGACAACATATAGAGAGATAGAGAGACAAATTACAAACAAGTGAGACAACAGTATACCAGTACTTATGAAAGTGAACATAATCTAAAATAACACGATGATAAAAAATAGACAGACCAGCATATGGACTAGAAAGAGCTAAATTACAACAAAAGATTGAACACGCCAGGAGAGTGAAAAGGAAATGGAGAGGTATGTGCTATGCTACATTTGGATCACGAGGCGAGATTCCTAACCGCAAGACCAACAAGCTATTCATATTTGAAACTAAAAAAATCAACTAGAAAGACATACAGAAAAATCTAATCCACGAAAAAATATTTGGCTACTACCGGGATTCAAACCTCGGATCTCCTACCTTCCTGAGCAGGCGCGTTATCCAATTACGCCATAGGAGCCTTGTATATTTTCGTAAATATATCGACCTTATATGTAAGTCTCATTTATTAATTGATTATTTTATTTTATTTATTTATGAAAAACTAACAGCACATATAAAGAGATTATACATGATTATTGAACGGTATAGAGACCATCTTACAAGTTTCCACAGAATTAACCTGTTGTGTTCTAACATAAAGCAACAATAACTTGAGTTATAGAAAAAAAAACAAAAAAGTTTTAAGTTACGGACAAACTATGAGAGTTAAAGAATTAGAGGTAAAAGGAGAATAAGGAATGGATAGGAAAGGACAAATCTACTTAGTAAAAAGGACAAGAGATAAGAATAAAAAGAAGTGCAAAAGATATATGTATAGCACAAAGATATCTGATCAATACATCTGCATATATATATATATATACAAGAGGTCTGGGCAAAAAAGAATGTTACTTAAAGAAAGATACAAGATAAAAAATTACATATACTAAGTCGGTTTAAAAGTAAGAAGATGGATTAAAGAAGAGGAAAAAAAAGAAGGTTTGTGACCGAGGTGAATATCCAAGAGTTTAAAATTCATAGATCGACGAACTGAAAAGATCCAAGTCGCTAAATTAACATTTATTGTCCATTTTTAGAGCAATCCACTTTCTGATACGGGAGTTACAAATTACTTTGCAATACTACCGCTAGATGGATGCCAAAATTAACCATTTAATTCATTTTTATTTTTGGACACATTTGATACAACATACATATATTCAAGAACTCATTCTTTTATGGAGTTGCAATTTTTCAGAACAAAGTTCTGTGAAATTTAAAACCAAATTAATTAATCAATTAGAAAGACATACAGAAAAATCTAATCCACGAAAAAATATTTGGCTACTACCGGGATTCGAACCACGGATCTCCTACTTTCCGGGGCAGGCGCGTTATCCAATTACGCTATAGGAGCCTTGTATATTTCCGTGAATATATCGACCTCATATATGTCTCATTCTCATTCATGTCCTGAAAAATTGCAACTTCACAATAAGAATGTGTTCTTGAATATAATACTCATATTTGAGCAACCTGACGAAAATGAATACTCACATGATTTCGATACAATTACGTCACGGGTGGCAAGGGCGACTGTCGCGTGAATCAGACTGTCACACTTCGTAAAAAAAGCACCAAAAATTTATAAAAGTGACGTTTAAAAACATATAAAAGGAACAAAAAAAACGTTCCAGGAAAATCTACACAAAATGACGATTAATAATAGCGCGGCCGGCTCCCTCCGTCTGAGGAGCGCGCCCTCTAATGAAATAAAACCTCCCCTTTCATAAGCAACTCGTTATTTATCATAGAAGATAAGACCAAAGGAGAGAAATATGCTCACGCACCTTCGCATCCGCAACGAATTTCTCAAACCTTTTGTCGCCCGGGCATTTTAAAAGAAAGCCTCCACAATGAAATATTTATTCTAGCGTCGAAAAAAATTAACGCCCGTTGTATTTTTTTCCGAGCGCGGAACATCTGCTTGTGTTTTGAAATATTTTCCGGGCCGAAAGTTTGTTTCGAAATTGGGGGCTGTTTTCTTTTTCTTCTTTTTTTTCCGCGCAACTTCGGGAACACGTGACGCGAGATTTTTGGAAACTGATGGTGGGTTTTCGCATTTTAATGTAGGCAAATTGTTAAAAGTTTTCCCTTTCGCCTGAAGACATTTTGATGGTCCGCGTTTAAAACCGACTTCGAGAGCCCACATTACGCGTTTCGGAATACATTTTCGGGAAATTTTTCGCCGGCGAATAAGAAAGCGATGTTGAGAGGATTTTATAATAAAATGTTGTTATGTCGCGAAGCTACTTGATAAGTTCGTTGATTCAACGTACCAGAGAATACGGCAAAATTTCTTACACAAAGTATATTCGACAAAGAATGTTAATTTATAATGCGAACTTGTCAGCCTTGGTAAGGTTAGCGATATACTAAACTGAGTGAGGTACAAATACTACGTAAAAAACTGGTACAAACACTACGTAAGTAAAGCCTTATAGTGATAAGAGAGGAAAAAAAGTAAGCTAAAGAACACACAGATACATGGAACCAAAGGTATGTGTCCGAACCTTTATTAAAAGTCGTCGTAAACTACAAAGAACCACAATTTATTTAAATTTAATTTTAGTTCTTTTCTCCTCCCTCTTTTCTTTCTCCCTCTCTCTCGGCCTGAATATTTTCTTTCTAAGCCAAAAATAATAAAAAACTTTAGAGAAATTTAAACATTAATTTTCACCTAGAAATATTGTAAATGCATACTCATGACTATAAAATACGGAAAAATTTAGAATATATGCGTTTGTAAATATTTAAATACTAACTGTAACCTGTAAAAAATGACGAAATGATCGCGTTTTTGCAAGGCCTTAATATATATCTTTTGGATGCTCCACAGAGAGGCGGCGGTAGCAACGTACGTCAAGCCCGGGGTTCAAGTCCCATCTCCGGCCATTTTATTTGCTACACACAGACAGACAAACAGACAGACAGGCAGACAGACAAGGAAATTGTTTTGTTTGATAAGTCTTCGAAATCTCGAACATGCAATAAGATATCTAGAGAAGCATCAGATCTTGTATCTCATTATGCAGAGAATAATTGCTGAAATTAGGGACCCAGTTAAAAAAACAACCCTTGATAGCCTGAGGCAATGGTTTGGGGGCAGTTTTTGCTTTGCACGACTCGTAGAGCCTTTCTGAGCCGCAGTACACGTTAGTAGTCAATTTGATAGCCAAGTACGGTAAACGTTCAACACTTGAGAAAAAGAAAAGAAGAAGAAGAATATTTTCGTAGG
Source organism: Agrypnia vestita (assembly GCA_016648135.1). Lineage (NCBI taxonomy): Eukaryota > Metazoa > Arthropoda > Insecta > Trichoptera > Phryganeidae > Agrypnia > Agrypnia vestita. The sequence continues at coordinate 87,811 of JADDOH010004140.1, forward strand.
AAGCAAACACTTGGTGGTGATACATTATAATTTATATAAATAAAACTAACTTAGTCAAACACCACACACATTTATTTTCAAATCCAACCGGGTTTCGCTACTTAAGTCTGAAATTAAGATTCTCCCTGAAGAAGCTACGGTAGTAGCGAAACCCGTTTGGATTTGAAAATAAATATGTGTGTTGTTTAATTAGTAAAGGAATATAATCAAACGACGAGACAATTTTTTTATATTATTTGGAAAAAAACATTTCCCGTAGTTTTATAAAAGTAAACGTAACATTACGTTAAATTAATAAAATTAAGGCTATATTTATGAAAATAAAGGTTAAACATGTTTAAAAAAAACACGATACGCGTGGGTTCTATCAACTTTACAGAAGCAAAAATTGGCAGAATATATTAATAAATAAGACCGAAAAAAGATTTTACAATTATTTAGAGAGATAAATTTTCAACAATTTGTGATTTAGAAAAAGATGAACTTAGCACGTTGCCGAAAAGTTGATTCTAAAAAAAACGAAAAGAAAAAGAACCGTTGGTGTTTCCAATACTCACAAGAAATATCCATTAGCTTTTCCATTCTCTACACTGAATGTGAGTGAAAATGAAATTCTCGCTGTTAGAGGTGAAACATTTTGACGTTCCGACTTCTTTTTATTTGCAGTTTCCGCAGAGAACCTAAAGGGTGGTTGAGAGATTTTTAAATTTTCTAACGGAGACATATAATAATTAACAATTTAAATCATTATGTGTATGCGCGTATATGATGGGTGTTTACAAGAATTTTTTTATTTAAAATATTTCATTGTTGTCACAAGATTATTATAATATAATAATATTTGTAAAACATTAATAAACTCGCAATACTATATTCTTGCTTTGACTATGAGTCGAAAATGTTCAAGCTAATATGACCGAATATCAATAATTAAGGAGATATGCGACATCAAAGTTTGCATTTTTTTTCAATATTTCCGAATTATTTTTTGTAAAAAATTGGACTATCATTACAGTAACTTATATCGAATATGACAAATTCATTTCCTTTAATACAAGTCAAATAAAAAATAAAAACATTTTTCAGGGTTTTTATCATTTTATTTAACTTGAAACGAATGAATTTTTCGTAATCGATATGAGTTACTGTAATGATAGTCCAACGTTTTACAAAAAATAAGTAAGAAATATTGAAAAAAAATGCAAACTTTGATGTCGCATATCTTCTTAACTATTGATATTAGGTCATAATACCTTGAACATTTTCGACTCACAATTAAGGCAGGAATTTAGTTCTGCGAGGTTATTAATGTTTTCCAAATAACTCTGTGTATATAATATTATCATAACAGCAATCATCTCACCACAATTTTTTTAATGAACATTTCTAATTTTTGTGTATGAAGGTTTAGATGTCTTGTAGGTACTAAGGCCCGGTTGTTTCAAGTTGGATTGAAATAAAAGTTTATTTAAAGCATAGATTTTTACGAAAACGATCGTCAGGTTGGTGGAGAACGAAAAAATATATGCTTTAAACTAACTTTTACTTTAATCCAACTAGAATCAACCGGCTCTAACATAGCTTCATCACATTTTGGTTTTATTTAAATATATTTATTAAATTATTTCTAATTAATTTTAAGTATAAAGTTTTGTTTGGACTGTGCCTGTCTCACTAGAAATATCTGTGTTGAGACAGGCATAGTTTACAATATTGTGTAGGTTCAAAACATAGTATATAGATAATACAGTGTTGAAAGTAACATAATAGAAAATATATCATATATGTGAGGTTATATTGTGTTAGTGTGTTTGTGAAAGTGTGCCTTTTTTTTCTCTCCCAATATCGACGTCAATTTGGATTATTTAAAAAATAAGTAATGCGTAAACATCAAAATTTTTACAAGATGTCTTAAGGCGATATTTTGAAAAGTGAATGCATTTTATTTTAAAAGTATAAATTTTTGAAAAAAGTGCATATGCGCATGATTGATCTGTTCCATTATTCATTGTAATGTCATGTAAAATTGTGGCAATAGTATCCAGTTCACTATAGGTTAAATGGAGAGACTCAAGAATGCTGTTGGTTAGGATGGTATTGAGCTTTCACCAGTATATAAGGCGCCGCGCACGGCCAAAGTGGATTTTTTTGTTTTGATAGAACGCGATACCTGTAAGCGTCGGAAGCACATATTTAAAAAAAATATATTGTTCGAACGATTGCGACGCAGAGAGTTTAGAAATGCCATTTGTGTGCAATAGTTGCAAATAAACGTGATTTTTGATCGAAAGAAATTAGATTAAATCCAGGCTGCTGTCCGGTAATACTAAAATATTAGTTAAAAGCTCATTAGATAGATGTTTATATATGTAACTGAGACGTGGGCATCTGCTGTATATCAAATATATATTTAAAAAAATCTGTATATACAACAGACAGTTTTCGCAATTTGTTTGTACGATGGACATAAGTTCGCTAACATTTATACGCCAAAACATTTATATTGAGCAAATGTCATATAATGTATACCAATATGCACGAAAACGTTAGGTTTAATTGGGGTATAAGTTATACCCCAATTAAATGATTTTGTACATACCGGTATACTTTAGATGATAATATGTACGCTCCCACAATGAACATATTTTCTGTGTACGGTTTTGTCTTCAAATTATTGATGCTTTCTAAAATATAAAACAAAATTAAAAATATAAAAAGAGTTTAAAAAAATACAAAGTGGCGTAACGAAATATTGATATTACAATATTCTACTTCTCCTTCAGAAAAAGCTGAATAATTTTGTGGTGACATTATAATAAATAAATAAAAACATAATAATAATATAATTAATAAAAATAAACTTAGTATTCACCACATTCTTATTGAGAAAATCAACATGTGTCTGAGCCCATGGCCCCTTCGTCAGGATACATTGTATATTAACAAAATTAAATTAAAAAATCGAAGTATACACAATCAATATATATATTTTTTTAACCTGTATGGAAAATGAATAATAATAAAGTACCTACTTAACAAATTTATTTAAAAAATTTAAAATAATTTTATTTCCATATAGGTATAATTTTTTTTTTAATATTTTGATTGTCTATACTTAGATTTTGTTAATATACAGATACATTGTATCCTGACAAAAAGGCCATGGGCTCTGAAACATGCTGATTTTTTCAATAAACGAGAGGTGAAAACTAAGTTTATTTTTATTAATTATATAAAAAAAAATATATGAACTTTTGGGCGTTATACGCCCCTTATACGTACGCTGGTGTACAATATTTCTAGACTCACTGTAGAACCCGCAGTTTTAACTTATCTTATTTGCATTTTTGTATTAAACTTTTTTCTAGAGAAAATAATGTAAGGCCTGCGATGCGAACATGCCACGACCCCTTGACTTTCTCCTGCCTGGCGGTCTGCCCCAGGCTATGAATATTCCATAGCCGCGGGACATATTCCCATTCAAATAACTCCCCAGACAACTAACGCTCTCTATAGGGTGTGCTCCAAGATTCTAAAGTGTGTCGCGATGTTTAAACTCTGCCGATTTAAAGAGTGAAAGGTGTTTAGAAAAGCGGTACTTTGACGTCTTTGAAGGGGAAATTCAAATACATTTTTGTTACACTAGACGCTTAAAAATATTTTACAGAATCCTTCAAAGCAGATACGTGTACAGGTTATGTTTTGTGTAGTGTTCGATTTTATTTAAAAAATGCATTTTGATGGTAGGTACTTCTAACAAGTAATATTGGGAATTTAATTATTATAAGAATATCACAAACTATAAGCTGAAGATAATAAATTATATGTACAATACATTATAATTGATTGTAATTCCAGGTTATGTTTTGTGTAGTGTTCGATTTTATTTAAAAAATGCATTTTGATGGTAGGTACTTCTAACAAGTAATATTGGGAATTTAATTATTATAAGAATATCACAAACTATAAGCTGAAGATAATAAATTATATGTACAATACATTATAATTGATTGTAATTCCAGGTTATGTTTTGTGTAGTGTTCGAATTAATTTAAAGAATGTATTTTGATAATGCAAATGATATGGTACTTCAAGCGAGTAATATTGAGAATTTAATTATTGTAAAGGTATCACAGACTATTATCTTTAATATGAAGATTATAAATTGTATATTCAATAAATTGTAAATACGTATCCTGGTTATGTTTTGTGTAGCGTTCGATTTCATTTAAAAAAGCATTTTGATAATGCAGATGATATTATATTATTTCTAGCAAGTAATATTATATAATTATTGTAAAAGTATCATACACTATAAGATGGCGATTATAAATTGTATGTACAATACATTATAATTTATACGTGTCCAGGTTATGTTTTGTGTAGTGTTCGATTTCATTTAAAAAATGCATTTTGATAATGCAGACGATAACGATATGGTACTTGAAGCAAGTAATATTGAGAATTTAATTATTGTAAGAATATCATAGACTATAAGATGAAGATTATAAGTTGTATATTCAATACATTAAAGATACGTATCCAGGTTATACTGTGTGTAGTATTCGATTTTATTTAAAAAATGCAGATGATATGGTACTTCTAGCAAGTAATATTGGGAATTTAATTGTTGGAGGAGTATTATAGACTATAAGATGAAGATTATAAATTGTATATATGAGACCTTATAGATTTAGATTACGTATCTATGTATCTATTACGTATTGACGAAATTTGTAATAATAATGCATTAAAAATTTATTGTGAAAAATCAACTATCCTGATTTGGAATGCATTACAACAATGAATGGTATCTACCCCTTACCCAGGACAGTTCCAAGAGCAAAAGCTTCCATATCGGTCCTACTCCATCGTCTCCGGGTTAAAATTTTTTCAACTAACATGCAGGACCACGCCGCCCCGCTCAGGTCATTCACTGACCCCGCCGTGAGAAAGTATCTTTGATTAAAATCATATAATAATAAAAATACCCACAACATGCAATGCTAGTATAAAATATAAGCTGATATACACATTGTAATATTAATTAACTTTAATTTATTCCATTTTGTGTCTTTTGGGGTATTACGCCGTGTTTTCACGACCTTTTTGGCTGACGTTTCGGATCCCATTGCAGGGTCCATCAACAGGGCTTAACCACAACACCAAAACTCACAACACATCAGCCTTGATGATGGACTCTGCGATGTGATCCGAAACATCGGCCAGAAATGTAGTAAAAACACGTCATTATACCCCAGAAGACACAAATCGGAAGGTACTGAGTGGCTGTGACAACATTAGAACATTTTTTTCTCATTTATTTCATTGCTTTACTTACATTCAATTTCTTCTTCTTTCTAACTCTTTAAATTCCTTCCTTTCCTTCCTCAGTTTCAATCCTGAGATTGGTTTGCAGCAAAGCACATCTCCTTCTCCATTCTGCTCGGTTTCCGGCGATCCTCTTCAGCTCTGTGTAGGAGGCACAATTCATATCTTGGCACTCTTGCTCAAGATATTCACGGCAAGGACGCCCTCTGGCAATCTTTCCCTCTACAATTCTCTCCAGTATAGTTTTGAGCAGATTTTAATGGCGTAAAATATACCCCATCCATTTCGCACGGCTTTTCGACATGGTGTTCATCATGTGCCTGGTTTCATCGATCCTGCTGAGAACCTCTTCATTCGTAATGTGGTCTCTCCAGGAAATTCCTAGGGCACGTCTGTAGGTCCACATCTCGAAGGCTTCTAATTGTTTTTTTTCTCTGTCGCTAATGCACCATGTCTCACATCCGTACAGCAAAATACTCTACACATAAGTTTTAATTAATTGCTTGCGGAGCTTGAGGTCTGTATTATTGGATTCGAAAATCTTTGATTCCTTCATGTTCCTTATATTTACTTAAAAACAATATTGATTGATCTGTGATTTTTTTGCAGACAAAACGCAAGGATGTACTATAATCAGTATAACGTGCTGCTATAATAGTTTGATGCCTGGTTCAAAATGTTAGTATGTTATCTCAATTAAATCGAGAATTCACATGAACCTTTTTTGTGAAAGCTCCAAATATCGCTGAATACATCCAACAGAATAATACGTGAATGGTTTTCAAACAGTAGATACGGTAGTATAATACAATACGGTTAATTATCTATTTTTCATTTATAATTCCAAATTGGAAAAAAAATCGCAAACATCTGTGATGTACAGTGGGATGAAGTTGTATGTGAGGCTGCCAAGAGATATTAGGGACGAAAAAAATATGAAAACTGCTAAGAAAAAACTAAGAAAGTTCGTGATACGTGCTTTTGATTAGAAATTTGATATACTGATAATTTACATTGTATATATTAGGAATAATCCTGATGAAGAGAACATTGTTCTCGAAACATGTAGATTTTTTAATCTAATATAGTGGTGAAAACAAAGTGATTTGTGTTTTATTTTAATAATAATGTCACCACAAAGTTCAAGCCTTCATACAGAAGAAGAAAAAATATTCTTCGAACAGTTAAATAAAAAGGTTTATTATATTATTAATATTATAAATATTTAAAGCAATAACTTTGTGGTTAAACATTATTACAGATTGTTAGTTAATTTAGTAAAAACCACTTCCAGATTTTACGTCTACCGGTTTCGAGACGTACCCGTCTCTTCGTCAGGACCAACACTACACTACTATATTCACAATTGTTATTGTTAAACTTTCACCAATATTGATCACATGCATGTTAATCTTGTCAGAGACGAGCATGCACTACTAGCCTACAGATCATTCAGGAATCTAACGAAAGAGAGTAAGAGGGGGCGGGGTCTAAAGTGGGTGTTACCCCATCTTTTGTGAACGTTAAATTAAACAAAGGGTTACATGGAAAATTAATTTGGTTATTAATTAGAGGTGCTCTACCGCCTCTCTAATGTCAAAAAATTTTATTATTAAATTATTCAATTTTAAACCTTTATTGTTAGTATTTAATATAACCTAAAATCTTGTAGTGGTTTTTACTAAGTTAACTAACAATCTGTCTATTATATTACCTATTTTAAGAATAAAAAAATAAAGATTACACGCCAAAGAAGTATAACTTCTAAAGCGCGTGCAAAAAAAAAAATAATAAAATTCCACCGTTTGAAGGCAGTGGTATTTTTCAACCCCCTCAGTGCAACAGTTTTTGAATTGGCGACCAGCGCTCTCTCGTTTACAGGGATATCGTCCAACGCTTTCGTACTATATCTCGCTTTCAGCAATGTTTGCGTAACGTTTTCATTAAAAGTTTCAAAGCCGTAATTAAATGTGATGTTTTGTTGAGGGAAACCTTGTTTGGCTTAAAAAAACTGTTTGTGTTTCAATAATGCTGCATTAAAGGGAATGCATTTACTCAACGATCAAAGAAATTTCTTTAACTCCTGTGTGTCGGTGATGTAACGTAGGTCTACCTGTCATACAAAAAATGAAGTATCTACCTTATTTACGAAAACTAAAACGTCACATTTTTTGTAATCATCGAATAGACATTTTCACACCAAAATTACTAAATTAAACTGTTAGGAATGTACGGATTTTTTAATTAAAAAATGTTATTCATTACTCTCTTATTTTCGACCAGTGTGCTAGAGAGAGCAGAATGTTGTACATCGCAGTTAAACCGAGCAAGAAAGAGCACGAAAATACCATACATTTCATGTAGGACAGAGATGGCGGTTGCGTGGGTTTCGGCGAAAGCAAAATAATATAGAAAGAGTATGGTAGAGTCGGGTAACATGTGTTAGATAAAGACGAAGTGCAGGCGACTGAAGCGAGCTGGCGACCACTTCGTTGTATTCAGTTGCCAATGAAACATCGGCGGAAGCGCACGCAAATTCGATTTGCCATAATTTAATAATAATTTAATAAAATAATGCAAATATGTATGTTTACCTTACATTATTATAAAAAGGGACCTTTTAAAAGTCTTATCTGTATGGTATTTATGTATATTTTATAACATATTAAAAACTATGCCGATTTTTAATCAGGTAACGCTGTGTTACTCCACCGTCCCCAAAGTTTTTTTTTTAGCACAGTCTTTTAAGAGTTAAAACATTGAAAGGCGAGCTTCTGAGTAGAAAAAGATTATGACTAACTCACTCACAGTATATTCTCAAAAAAACTTTAGGAAACCAACGACGCAGTACACGACCAATAGTGAGGGGTTAGCCGAGCAAGCATGACTGAAATATATTATAGTCGCGGGACCACAGACAATATCCACTGCGGCGCACGCCATCTGTAAATCGCCAAGTAAAGCGCGCTCTAGCCGTGGCGCAAACCACTGGGAATCGGAAATGCACCGGCTGCATGCCCTGTGCTATAGCTAATGGCTGTTTTAATTCAACCGATATTACATTTTTAATATAATTAACAGGAATATACTTGGTTTACATCACAAATTTGTTGAAAATATCAATATGTTTCAAGGATATAATCTAATTAAATGTGATGTTTTGTTGAGGGAAACTTTTTAAATTTATTTTTATATTAGGACTTAATTATTTATTCATCTCCCATATATTTATTTTTTATTTTGTTAATGTCTACATTAAGATTTTAAATTTTGAGTATATGTACTTTCTATTCTGGTGAAAGGACCATTGGCCCCAAAACATGTTCGTATTTTTAACAAATTAGTGGTTTAAACAAAGAATATTCTTGATTACGAGTACATATATTAATAACGTTACCATTAAATAATTTTGCATTTTTTGAAGAATATATAATTTGTGTTTCGAAATCGACAATCCTTTAAAACGAGAAAAAATATTTTGACGAAAGAAAATCTGAACACGTTTATCGTTTAATAAAATCCAGCATTTAAATCAATTGTAAAATGTTTTATAAATTCAATAGATAAATTCCTAACAATGGTTACAAGATAGCCAAAATAGAAAATGTGCACTCGAGATTGTAGGGGAGTCTAAAGAGGCTTCTTCGGTGGTTTAAGGCTTTTATTATTCTCTCAGACTGTGCTCGGTTTTTCTCAGCTCGAATTTTAGGCATCTTTAAAATGTTATTGAGGTTGTAAACATGTCAACTCCCATCATTTGAGATTTAGTTTTTTCGCAGTTCTGTAATAAACGATGATAGAAAATCATAACCGATTTGTTTTCGGCGATTCATTTTATTATTTTTATCACAAATAGTTTTACATAAATAAATAATAGTTTTACATAAATAAAGGAATAAAAATTCATTTATCGGAAAAGAGAGAAAAACATATGGCCGTTAAAAAAAAAGCGTTATTGAGTAGGTATTTGTAGGTATATATATATATATATATATATATATATAGCTGTCGTTCAAAAACTTTCTCCGACTAATACTCGAAGGAAAGATAGAGTTTAATACGGGGAGTTGGCAGAAGGCAAATGTCCTGAGAGCTATCATGTTTCATTTTCGAACACTCTTTAGGTCAGATAAGTATTCGGTATTCGCTTTCATCTGTGACTTTCACTTACGTTGAAATAAAATTGACAGACACTCGGTAGGTACTCTCGTTAATTATTTCGCTGATTGATTATCGCGCACCGGATCATAGTTCATTTATCACTTGTCAAAATAACTCTGGACTACGCAGCTGCCGTTATCTCTTATTTACACAATGTCGGTTCGTGATGCATCGAGAATGAACGACTGATTTATTTATATTTTCAGTGTAGTTTCTTGGAGAATAATTTAGATAATTCTAAATTCATGTAGAATGTTCGAAAGATATCCATAATCCGTAGTTACCATTATTTTAGACTATTTTTTAATTTTTTTTTTTAAATGTATTTGGTAAATGTACAAACTTAAGAGTGTATTCAATACAATATAATTAATACACATTTATATTACTCGCTTACCCACTTTAAAATGAGAATTTATTCTCGTGTTTAAAAGTGGGGGCATTGTCGTATATGTATATATCTATTATTAATGAAATCGTTAGTGTAAGACATCCGATTAAATAAGTAAGATATAGACAAAGAAATATTAGATTAAGTTATAAAAATTAAGACATTAAATTAAGAAAGTAAGATATAAACTATACAAGAATACAAAAATGTGAGACATTAGATTAAGTAAATAAGATATACACAAGGAAACATTAAATAAAGTAATAAAAATTAATAATTAAGAAGGTATTGTAATAACATTTAAAAGTATGTATTGATTGTTTTTGATAAGATTTTTTTAATTACGTTATTGTGATGGTTTTTCGTAGAAGATTTTTCAATTTAGTCTTGAATTTTGTATAATTTTTTCCGTCTTTATTTCAATGGGAAGAGCATTAAAGAATGATACTCCTTGATAGGAGAAATGGTGTTGGGCTGTGCTAGTATTACATTTAGGTATTAAAATATTTTCAGCTGATCTCATCTTTAAATCACAAAGTGTTAAAATATGACAGTAGGGTAAAATAACAGGATTAAAATTATTTGTGTAGTGTGAACCTTCTAAGGTGAAATATATGTGTGTTTAATGACTGCTGAACCTCCGTAGAAGCACTCTAGTTGGTCCCGCTGTTCCAGGTATTTATAAGAATTCGTGCATTTAATCTCTGGAAAAGTTTCTCGGAGAATTCCAGGCGCCTTTGATAATAATGAATGCCTACAAGTTGGATACCGTAGATACAAGAAACACGTTTCCAACTTGCCCCATCTCTCGCGAAACTTTCAAGTTCTGGAGAATCTGTAGTATGCGTGAATGATAATAATTGGGTATTTCAGACTCGAATTGGGTTCGAATTTCTCTAAGTTTAATGTTAATATTAATCCTCGCATTGGCATGAATGAAGGAAATATGTAATTATTTTTAAAACAGGCGAAAACTTTATAATTATGTTCAGGGTATTACAGAGCTTGTTTACATTAGAATCTTAAGTCGAATATGTTATTTAAAGTCACTTATCTTCATAATTATTGACGTTGGAACCTTATGTTACATCGTCTTTGACTCATAATTTAGATTTAGGAATCTACGTCTAAAAGATTGTGGACAAGATCGGTTATACCCTTGTGATGAATCACCTGTTTCTATAGATTTTTTTTTTTTTTATTATTTTTATTTTGAACTCTAAGATGATTTAAATGCTACGCGGGAAAAAATTGAGCTAAACCCACCTGGCGGAGTATTGGCGCTACAAAAATTTGGGAATGATGAAACGCTAGTATTGGGACGGAGTTAGTAGCGATTGATCGGATATAGGTTACGAGCAGTTAATATTCAATTCTTATAAAACATATTAATCTTGTGGTAAAGCCGCGTTTGGTACAAATGGTTGACGATCGGCGCGGTCCGAGCGGTCCACATGTGCTTCCCAAAAAAAAATACTGAACACGGCTTTCGTAGATTTGGGTCGCGATTATTGCGTTTAGGGCCGTTAAAAAACCGATTAACGTCTACTCTAAGGTGACGATGATATTGACAGTTCCACGAGGTTTCTGAATTATTGACTTTTTTGCTCGGGTTTTGAAATCGTTTGAGAGCCGTATATCTTCATCTCGAGTGGATTGCCGCGCAAGAGAGATAGCAGAATATGAGCAAAGGCAAGGAAGGCAGGTCTAATCGGGGGATCGCGAGAGGAAAACGCCCATAAATAATTTATAAGAATTGGCCGTGAGGCACGGATAAAACGTACACTATGTACCAGAGGGGTGACCTTAACTGAGCGGATAATGATTTATTTTCGTTTCGCGGGAATCGGATAACGTAGGCAGATAGGAAAGTTAACTATAATTCCATTATATTTATCTGTAGACTGACGCTCTATCGAGGAGCGAATAATGATTCATTTTCGTTTCGCGGGAGTCGAATAACGTAGGCGGGTAGAAAAGTTAACTATAATTCTATTATATTTATCTGTAGACTAACGCTCTTCAGGCTTTTACAACAGATAGGTAATTGTGCAATGACGGTATATACGGTTAGGAAAGAGATAACGATAACGTGTAAGCATATTAATGGCACGACAAGAAAATAATATACTCTAATATAGATACAATATATTAACTATGTAATCACTACAAACCTGCCCTACGTTAGCGTAGTTTCAACAGGACGGGTAACGTGTATACGATTGGCTATTCTAGCTCAGATTTCGCCGGGTTTGCTAGTAATAACCACAAAACATAATTGGAACAAGTGTATTCAATTCAATTCAATTCAATTCAATTTATTTCATGATAATATGTACATGACAAACAAAATGTTTAGGGCATACATATTAGAAGTATATATCAAAAATGAAAATATTTAATAAATTAAAAATAACATAAATCTGGTCAAAGGTGTAGGAGAGTCCCGCTTCGGAAAACCCCCTCAGACACATGGAATATATCAATACCCAGAGCGATTTTGTTCAGCATGGCTGTGGCTCTTCCAACAGGCATAACCATCGGCAGGTTGGTCCTGTATATTGGAATGTGAAACGATCTATGCTGACGATGTCTAGTGTAATTGTCAGGAGCATACAAACCAATGCTCTGCATAGTTTGGGGATCATCAATCATACCGCGCAACAATCTAGATAAGAATATTGTAAATAAAATAATATGAATTTGCGGCCCATATACACATGAAATAAAAGGATAAAGCGTATGGGTATCTTATAGATGGATGGATAAATGAAACAAATATATATAGGAGTAAATGCAAGTAAAAAGCAAGCATATAAGTACCAAAAACATAGGAGAACATAGTGTGATCGAAATTCGAAGACGGGAGGAACAATAATGTGAAGTGGAACGGATATAGCAAGAGCATGTAATAATGATAAACGTACAAATACAGACAACTACTTGAGACCGATTCGACAGATACTAGCAATC